>MOOZ01001367.1:125645-140869 GCA_002930495.1 Cecropterus lyciades | reverse complement strand
AAAAATCGAAGGTGCTAGAACTCCTTGTGGTTCGACTCTGGAATCACCACCGCCACACCTATTTTTGCCTCATAACAACAGTGTTACGCGTCGTTTTGTTCTGGTCTGAAGGGTGTGGTAAGGGAGACATACTTTTTCCGAGGCATTCCATCTTAGTCCTAAGCGGTAGCAACGCATCTGTGACTTACCTTAAGTGAGGCTTCGATCTTACCTAGGGTTAATTACAGATGTCTATGGGTGACAGTATGTCTATGGGTGACAGTATTTTCAACAATGATTACAAAGAGAATTAGCGTCAACTTTAAATGATTACGATCTAGTCAAATTCTGGGGCTATGCATTTTCTAATTTTTTATAGTATGGAAGTAGTAAACGAGCATGCAGCCCCCCTGATAGTAAGTGGCCAGTGCCGCCTAGATAGGAAGCATAGATAGAATTAGAATCTTATCTGTCGGAAATAGATGTGTTGCTGCTCAGAACTACTTGAGTTGGAAGGCTTTATCAACTGTCTCTTCCGTGGTCATATTCTTCAAACTAGCTTCAATATTGTTTTTGAGCGGACGTGAGATGGATTTTCAAAGAAGCGTTAGAGCGTACAGACTGCTTTTCCGGGTAGGAAATCAATCGGAATAAAAGTCAGTATATTTCGGTGTGGCTCACGGTCACATTAAACATAGTCGCGCCCACACTGAAACTTAAACACAGCAGTGCTAAGGGGATATACATAAATTACGTCACACGTTAGAGGAGGGGAGGGGGGGTCGATGAAATATGACATTGTGTGACAAGGGATGTGGAGTCATAAATTTTGTGACGTCACATTTCAATATAATATAGGGAGATAAATATAATTTCGGAACTATTGTTTTAATTATTTCTACATGTAAGATCGCAAAATATGTGACATCACTGTACGAACGGGGGTCTCTCACAAATGTGTCCAGTTGTGACAAAGAGAGGGAGGGGTCAAAAAATCATGAAATCTGTGTTAATTTATGGATGGCCCGTAAGCAGTGCTATTCATAGTGATGCAGAACTAAGAATATCGACTGTGTCTCTGGAGTCGAATCCCGAAAAAATCTAGCAAATTGAAATATATCAAAGGAGACAGGTAATAATACTATTAAGGTCGAATATAACTGATAATCAACGGAGGTGTGGCTGCGTGAGGAAACTTACCGTCGCACGAGTAAAGTTTTGAACCCACAAGATTGGGCGGGAAGTTGGCATGCTCGACAATTTGCATAAATACGTGACGTTACGTTAGGGTTGTCAATATCACAATAAATAATTATTTATACATATTTTTTTTTATAATATTGAAGTAGTAAACGAGAATACAGTCCTTCTAATAGTGAGTGTTTATTGTCATAATATACATTGACATCTGTCCAATTTTTTCTTTAGTATGGCCACAGTCGCATGCTATCCCAGAGGATTAAGTTATGCATAATTTTATTACGGCAATTATTAATAATATCGCTGCTTTACGGCGAAGAAAAACATCGCGAGAAAACCTATACACTCGTGAGTTCCTTAAAAAAATCTAAAAAGTTTGTGAAATCTTCCAATTCGCACTTGGCTAGTGCTGTGGAGTATGACCTAAAACTCTCATTCTGGGACTTCTCCCTGTATTGACCCGTGTCCAGCAGTGAGATAATAATAGGTTGGCGTAAGTTTTTTTACTGTTTTATTAAATTATATTTTAATTAAATAATATTTCGATATGTGCCAGCCCTATGACACGCGTTTGAGCGATGGCAACACGCTCAGATGATGTAGGGTGCATATTTTAGCTGTTAACGTTCCCCCAACTTATTGCTATGCACAGAAGATAGTAGATAATGTGATAATGTTTCCACACTCTTGTATCACACGTGCTTGTTTCATCTGGCTTCATTCGCTTGCTTCACGTATTTAATATTATACACTTTTCATGTATAACGGTGTAGAAGCCTTTATCATAGATACCATAATTGTTGCGTACTTGATAAGAGCGAGGAGAACCGCATAGATAAAGTAATAGTTTACAAAATGGCCGTTTATATTAAATACTAGCTGCGCCCCACGGTTTCACCCGCGTATTAGTTACTACAAAGAAAACTAATTTATGTATTTATTTGGATAAGAATAAATATTATATTTATAAGAACAACTTCGCAAATAATGCATTATTTTGGAATAAATTTGGTTGGCATATAAAATGGTACAGTGAGTTTACGTGAAAAGATAGACATATGCTGTCGCTGACTTTTTTTTGGAACATTTAAAGAGGATCAATTCTGCCATACATATTTTTTACGAAACTTTAACCGTTTACGCAGCGCATGCAGCGGAAGCTCTCATTAGAATAAAAACCCCGATTTTGAAACATTCTTCATTGGTGCTCCGCTCCTGCTGGTTTTAGCGTGATGATATACATATAGCCTATAGCCTTCCTCGATAAATGGGCTAACACCGAAAGATTGTTTCAAATCGGACCAGTAGTTCCTGAGATTAGCGCGTTCAAACAAACAAACAAACTCTTCAGCTTTATAATATTAGTATAGATTTAATTGTACACCAATTACGATAATCACAATATTAAGAAATTACGTTCCATCAGAACACGTGGGGTGTGTACGCTTACCATATACTGATGTTCTCCGACGATCTGGAAGAGTAAATCGGCTGAGGTAGGCCGGAAGACCAAAGACTGCAAAGTCGGGAGTCCAAAAGATGGTGGTTTCTTGAGGCCCGTAGACCCTGCGCCACGCGGCGACGTCACCGCCGGGTCATAGGATGATATGTCATTAGCATTAGCTTTCCATTATCGCTGATCGTTGTCATAGCAAAACATTATAGTCAGTCTGCTCAGTGATCAATAGGGTTGCCACCCATAATTTATAATAAAGTATTGTACTCTATACGTCATGAGAAAAGAGAAGTACGCGAAAATTCTTTATTTTGCATGGTCTGGGATTAATAAAAGGTTGTAAGCATTTTTGTGTGATAGAACCTTTTCATTATTACTAGGTTTCTATAGTTTCTATAGCCGTTGTATATTATACTTAGGGAGTGGTAGGACATTTAGATGTGTGTAGGACATTTTTCTCGTCAAATTGCAGAGACACAGATGTTTGACATCTGATGTCCCCCTATTTTCGTCGACCACCACCATGCACCATCCCCAAAGTTTACTCGGACCAAGAAATTTAAGGAAAAAAATGTATTTTATTTTGAAATAACGCACTTTTTCTACCTTTTATAGCCATTGTACTTTCAGGTAACTCTAGTAATCAGTATTACTTCGTTCACCAAGCAAGTTAACTTTACGATAGGCTAACCTAACCAACGATAGCTGGGTTCAACAACGTGTCGTCTACAACATGATTAGCATATTAAGCTACTGGCCGTCACCCATCCAGCTTCAGTGTGTTATTTGTCGCGTGAGTCGTTAACCGAGTCGTGTCGTATAATGGAAAATGCCTTTATAAGAATTGTTTTCATTTTTATGCGAACATTTCCTTCACACAAATTCTGCGGCGGAAACTTTGGAACTGAAGGGTCTAGGGTACACCCATTAAATTAAGTGACGAGCATTTTACACAAGTAATAAATTATCGTTGTAACTTTCTACAGAGGTAAAGGTCCCGAGCGAAAATATTTGTTGCAAATTTTAAATGACCTGGATATGTTCTAACTCGTAAGAAAAAAGAGGTTAAAAGGAATTTGACTACGGCACACATTACGTTTGTGCTAATAATATTCAAAATAAAATAAAAATTCCTATTTCAGTGTGAGATTCTTGTCAAAATCGTGACAAGACAAGTCACAGATATTATTTTTTAATGCACGTGTTTAGATTTTGCTAACTTGTTAATAATAATCCTATGCTATGCACCTAAGAAACAACGATTAATATGAAAATAGAATGAAATCAATTTTAAGTGTACATAGAAGAAAAGAAGAAGACATATACATATAGATATTGACGGTGAGGGTTCAAGCTTCAGATCAAATTATGTGCGTATTAGAAATTAATTGTTACAGTTAAGGAAAATGTGTGGAAACCTATACGTCTGCGAATTTTTATTTAAAAAAAAGTGTAAAATTTACCAATTCACACTTGGCTATGACTATGACCTAAAACTTTTATTTTGGGAGTGAGGCCATTCCTAGCAGTGGAACAATAGTGGGTTGACGAGGGAACGCGAGGCGTTTGAGATAATGCTCTACTCCCAACAAGTCTAGGTAAAGCAATTTTCTCAGCTAATTTGCTTTTATTTTGAAAATATTCCAGGTACACGATTCAAAGTTACTAACTGTTTAAAGCGAGTGTATTTATTCAGACACTAGCTGACACAAACTACACCACTCACCAAGTGTTTATGCAAATCTAACCAAGTTCGAAATCCAGCTGGAAACTTGGCAACGTATGAGGCTTAATGAATTTAACTATTCCGGATAAGTAAGTGGAGGATTTCGCTCACAAATAATATTAGTTAACGTATACGGATCTATTTCCTAATGAATAAGAAGATTCCAATTATGGTAGTAATAATTATCAAAGGAATATTCGACAATTCCATGGAAAATAGCTTGAAATGTTATCCGAATAATATGTCTATATTAATTTTGTCTCTATTGCTAACGATGTATGGTAAAAAAAAGAAGTAATCACATCTTCAAGGGTGAAACAGATTTCAGTGTTAATCTAGATATGATATGTTCAATTTTCGCCGTGACCACGATCCATGTAACTGAGTCGAAATATCAGCAAAAAGAAATTAAAAACGGCATATCGCGAGTACTACGAGTACTCATGATATGCCGTTTTAAATTTCTTATTGAACTGTATTGAAATGTATCAATTCCGCGATAATATTAGTCTAAAATCATACATATGATAAATCATTGTTTTGCGGGAAATTACATTTTTGTGTGACATATTTTGTTTTAATAAATAAATAGAATTTACCTAGCGCTATAAATGACGGAGAGGGATTTATCATAGGCACCCATATCAGAAATAATAAAAGCGAGAAAATTCTTAAGATAGTAAGAAAATAAGTTGCTGTGATATTATTAGCAGCAAACGATCATGCAGTTCACCTGATGGTAAGTAAGGACAGGGTTACCATCTGAAGTCAAGTAACGTATCTGATGTTGCTATTCCCAAGAGCAGAGATGGTCAATTTATTCAAAAGTGAGCCAGTAAACACACCCTTCCACTGAAACGCAAGAACTGCTTCACGCTAAACATGCTGCAGTGACCCTTCCCCGGTCGTACCATACTCGTTTTATCATGCGACTCCGCTTGCTTCAGTCACGTTTACCACGGTAATGAGTATTCAATGTTTTATTACCAAGTCATAAACTATCTATACGCCAAATTTCAGCGAAATCTGACCAGTACTCTTTGCGTAAAAAAGGAACAAATACACATACATCCTCACAATCTTTCGCGTTTACAAGTAAGTATGAGTAAGATATTAATATACTCAAATACAGTATACATAATCCAATGATTTATTAATTAAAGCAAGCGAATTTGCCTTTATTCAGTTGTTTATGTTAAACATGGCTTTAATTGGTACTTAAAACTTGGCAATGTGTGAAGCTTTATAAAATTTAGCCATTAACTCACAATAGGTCGCTTTCGTCTGTTATAAGGGGCTTAAGGCATTCCCCGCCTTGAGATATACTGAGAATATAAGGGATGGAAAGGGCTGTTTTGAAGTGTGAATTGATGTTCAGCTGTCTTTTAGCTCTTTGAAAATATATCTTAGACCTAGCGTGTACAATTGGTATATAGATGAAATAGTTTAATTGGGTTGTGTGCTTATGCGATTTTATGACAATTAAATAGACTGTTCGACGGTAATGCGCATAAAGGCAATTCAGTTGTTACTGCCTTATATACTACTTTTCTAGTTATACCTTTTGACCACATGACCACTCGTCTAGAAATAGTCGGGAATCGATTGTTTAGTCGAGGCACTATACATTGAACTGTCGGCAGACATATTGCGATTGTGGAATGATTCTGTTACAACTATTTATCAGAACGCGGTCTATGTTGTTTTTTTTAGCTAATATCTAGTTGAGCTTGAGCAGATCTACGTAAATGTATATTTACTTTTAAAGTACGTCTAAACAATTGTTCGACTAAAAGCTGTATAAATGTGCTATTCCTTAAGAAATATTTTATCCCATATTTAACTGGTTTTGAAGGTGGTAGAACTCTTTGTGGTTCGACTCCGGAAGCACCACCGCCACACCTATTTCTGCCTAATAACATCAGTGTTGATGCGCTGTTGTGTTCTGGTCTGAGGGCTGTGGTAAGGGAGACATACTTTGCAGAGGCATTTCATTTTAGTCCTCAGGGGTAGCAATGAATCTGTGGCTAATATTAGGTGAGACTTTGATCTTACCTAAGGTTAACTAAAGATGTCCATGGGCGGCAGTGGCCACTTACCATCAGGTGGGTTGCATGCTCGTTTGCTACTTCCATACCATAAAAAAAACTACTTAGTGGGTAATAATTATGATAAAGTTTCCGTCTTTGAGCTTATCTATTTTGCATAAGAATCTGTGCATGTTTATAATTCCTATTCTATTTACTTATTATCCTAATTGTATGCAATTTAACCAATTTGTTTGCCGATTCACTAATATGAGAGTACCGTCTGATTCCTCGGAAGCAGCAACGTATCTGTCGTTGAAGCCAGATAGAATCCCTGTTCCATTTGAAGTTATCTATGGTAGGCAGTGAACACGTACAATCAGTTGAACTGCATGCTCGTTTGCTACTGTGATACTTTTTTTAATCGGATTGAAGTAGCAACCATGTAGTCCACCTGATGGTAAGTGGTTACTGCCGCTCATAGACATCTGTATGTAACTGTATAAATAAAAGGGGTTCTATTTGAAGAACTGCTTCACGCTAGAAATAGGTATGGCGGTGGTACGTGACCGAACCGACGGTCGAACTTCGAAGTCACAAATAGTCACCACACCTACATAGACACCTTAGTTATAGTGGTAGACTTAGATTTTTTCGCTAATGGGTATGATGATATTATCAATGTCGACCCACAAAATTCCTACCTTGGAAATAGGTAAATATTAAAATAACGTCCAATACCTCCAGAAGGGCAGTTTACAAAGTAATAATATGATTTAATTAACCCAATTTACTATCTTCTTTGTGTTCCATCAGTCGGATTCCGGGATAAAACACAAGTTTAACGGGATCCCGGATTCAGTTTCCGGGCTGTCAACTGTCTTAATACAGCGCCTTTGAACAATTGTTGGTACGGTATATCTGCAGTATTATAAATCTATTACAAATCTAGCTTTTGCTGACGGCTCCGCCCGTGTGAGCCTCGTTTTTCAAGCCAAAGAGTATTCTGTGTTAATCCCGGTGGTAAACTGTGTGTGCAAATTGTGTGTGTGTAAATTGCTTTTAAATCTGGGGACTGTTTTATTGTAATCTCCGTTGCAATTTATAAAATTCTTTGATAACTCAACTCTCAGTCATTTTCAGAGTAAGATCTTGGTCTTTATGAATGGTATTTCCTCAATTACAGCCCACTAAAGAATTCAATGTGTTGAAAAATATTGACACAGAAGGACACATCCGATGTTTGCTTACATCTGTATTGAATTTAAAATATTGTACGTGTTAACGGCTCGGCATAGTGACCGCTGAAAATATAAAGCATAACATGAAAGAAAAGAGGCAAGAAAGAAATAGAAATCTCACATATTTCAGAGTCGAAAGCAGTTGATTCATTGAAATCCATTATTCTCAATTTAATAGTTTCGAAATCGGATGAACCGGCTTTAGATGCCATAAGAAATCGTTTTCTACAAGTGAACGCGATGAAAATTAAATTGTATTATAAGGCATAGTTATCGTAAATGCATCTGAAACATAGAGTATTATTTATTTACTAGCTTATTCTCGTGGGTCCATCTGCTTCAGTCACGTTTATCATGGTAATGAGTATCTCATGTGTTAATCCAGATCAGCAAACTTAGTAGCCAGTAGTTTTGTGTGAAAAAGTAATAAACACACATACATCCTTACAAACATTCGCATTTATAATAATACTAGGTTGTACCCCGGCTTCGTTCGCGTTTTCTATTTTTTTTGACAAAGAATCATCTCTGGCGGATTTTTTTATTTCTTTTCTAAAAATATGTGTACAAAGTTTTATGATAATCGGTTAAGCAGATTTGACGTGAAAGCATAACAACCAAACTTAAACTCACATTTATGATATGAGTAGAGATTAGTGTGATTTGAAAACTTTTTATGTTTAACAGCTACGCATAAGTACGTAGCTACGCACTTCACCAACTACTCTAATGCAGACTGGTAAATTAACTGATATACAGGTAATACATAGTATGGACGTTTGCCTTGTTGTCGGTACATAATACAACCAGTAATTGCATTGTGGTCTAGATTACACGAATAAGCACTACGATACCACATCAGCTGTCCGACTAATTAGTATGTGCATCTTCGATGATTATCAGGTGTTAAGCCGGATGTGTAATCAAGGAATGTTAGGCTTCCACTTTACCTCATTATGACATTGGTAAGAATATATTCCACTAAATACATAAAAATATTTGTTTGTTGTATCAGTTTCCATTGAATAAACACTAATTTAAATAAAATCGTCTATATACATAATCAATGTATATTGTACGATTTTTTGCGAATTGAATACACATGTAAATAACTTAGTCTAAATACAAAATTGTATGTTGAATGAACTTACGCTAATGATTACTACTTTAACTTGTTCTTTATTTAATTTGTCACACAAATGAATCTATAGTAAATAATTACGTTGGGAACGAGTACGCACTCCATCTGATACCATCAGATGGAGTGGCCACTGCCGATAGACAACTGTAGTTTACCTCCGATATGATTAAAGATTAACTTGAGGTTGGCCATAGATGCGTTACTCTCCCTGAGGTCTATTTGTATTTATAATGCAGAAATAAATGTAGCGACGGTGCCTTCGAAGGCGAACCACAAACGGTTCCGTAAAACTTACATTAGTCTACTGCAGGACATAGGCCTCTTTTAAGGCAACCACTAAGTCCTCGGTTATTCACCCTGCCATTGACATCGCATTGATTTCTATCAACGCGGCTCCTATCAAACGCAGATGTGAAATAGAGACTAAACAGACTCAGACTACATAAGTTATGATTGCTGGTTGTGACTGAGTCAATTACCCTCATACGAGTTGATCTAATTAACCCTTTCATGTTCAGCGGAACACTAGCGCTGACATACGTTTGTGGTTGGATATATCCATGTATATTTTGAGTGTATGCGTCTAATCTTCAGTCTAATTTTGGTGCTTTAAGAGAATTATGGATACCGATGGACATATTTAATGCGAATCATTATTGTCTTTTTGCAGGGTTCGTGTCTCTTTTTTTTTCGGAACCTGTCCTAAACCGAGTACGCAAAAATGTATTATAAAAAACTGCTTACAATAACATAAGTAACAAGTTGTTAGAAATGGCGAATTAATTTAATGTTTTTTTTTGGAAATTGTTCATTATTTATATATTCGTTTGATGCTCATATTCTTTTGGCAAAGACATTCACTCCACTTGTTTTTTCTAATGAGTGCGCCATATTTAAAATCATATAGCCATTGTCATTTTGACAATTAAGAGGCAAGGATCCAATGACATCTCATATGTTTAAATTTGTCGTAACCGTTTAGGTTATAGACCGTGTCCAAAATAGACATACATATATACGCTCAAAAACACATACAACAATACCCTCCTTCTGAGGCACCCGGGTTAAAATATCATTTCTGAAATTCGTCTAGCGTGTATATTTGAAAAATGCAATACAAGTCACATGGAGCTTTATATTACTTTCCGGAAACAACCTTTAGGAAATTCCATACTTGTAAGGGGAAAAACATACGAGCGACTGCGACCGAGCGATAAAATCATTGATAGTCGACGACCGTCTACGGTAAATTATCATTATAATTTCCTAGCTCATTCCCGCGGCTCCACCCGCTTCAGTCGTGTTTACCAGGGTAATGAGTATCTCATATGTTAATATAGATCATAAACTATCTGTGTGTCAAATTTCAGCGAAATCTGACCACTAGTTTTTGAATGAAAGAGTAAAAAAACACATTAATCCTCACAAACTTTCGCATTTATAATATCATGTTATATAATATTTTAATGTAAGTTTGAATCAATAAATTAAAAAATACATAATGACGCAATTGCTATTACCACAATTAGAAGCCATAATAGTGCGTGGGTAATCGGACGAAGAGACCAGAATAGCAAAAGAAATAGAAATACTCGTACTTTACAAATACACCATCAACTCCATTTTTGTGTGATTCCAATTATATATATACATATAATGGAAATCGTGTGAGTTGACATAGGCTACATCATTTTAAATTATTTATATATGTGTGTGTATTGTGTGTTTATATATGTATGTATTGGAAAACCATAAATCTTGGGCACATTATCAGATGCCTTTTGTGCGTGTTGCATTGAATCGCGCTTTTCTTTCTTTCTCCAATAATAACGTGTTTAATGTCTTTTGGCCTTTGTTCGTGCTTTATGTAGCGTGAACGCAACCCAAAATAGAGCCTTATTCGATACATGAAAGCCTCCGAACTTACACTTCACTGCTTTCCGACCGTAAGAGACGCAATAATCATCTAAGGGTTGGGACACATCTACTTATGGTTTTACAATTAATCGTACAGTTCATCCGAAGTGTGACCTAGCTGTTTCTAGGGGATGACAATCTATTCTCAGTGCTCGCATTCGTTAAGAAAATTCTATTCAAAATTAAGGTTTTAAGTAACATTTTTTTACCAGTCTACGCATCAACACTTCAATCCAGAACAACAATTTTAATACTATATTTAGAAGTCTGCTTGGCTATGGATCTAACCACCAACCTTCCAAATATCAGACCGGTATGACGTGCATTGCACCACACGCATCTATACTTGTAATAAGGGTAATGTTTCGTCGGTGTGCTTGAAATCGCATAAAATTGGAGGGATTGATTTAAATATATTTATAGCACGTATCTTATGGTAATTGAGTCATTATATCATCAAATCCGTCAATGTTACTACAATTTAAAGTTATGCAACATATAATACGGAGTAAGTGTGGCACAGCGATTAAAACTACAAAAACTAGTAATAGTTAATAAAAACAATGATCACAGATTTCTAACCACTCACCAAGTAATATACTCCGAACGGCATCACCACAACAGCAACCAAGAGATCGGCAACCGCTAAGCTCACTATGAAATAATTCGTTGCAGTCTGCAGACTCCTCTCCCGAGCCACACTTAATATAACTAACACGTTACCGAATAACGTTAATAACGGAAACACTAGTAACGATAACGCCCACAAGTTGTAAGTCACATCACTACAAGTTCCATTTCTGAATGTCACATTCGAGAATGTTCCGTTAAGCGTCCTGTCAAAATCGTAAAATTCATTTAGCGAATCGTTTAAATTTAGAATGGAATCGTTTAAGCCGTTCCGTTGATCTAGAAAAGTCCTATTTATGAATTGGTCCGGTTGTTTCAGCGTAAATATGGTTATTTCGGTTGCGTTCTCGCATTGGTCGCAACCGCGCGTAGCCATCACTCTTCGGTTACGATTCGCATACATTGCGCGGATTTACGCCATTTACGTGATCTGCGCCATTTGCCTGATTTGATTGTGCGAATGGATTGGTTTTAGCGAGTTCTCGCCGCCAACTGACTGATTATTCTTCATTGTGCGTTGGTTCTGAAACAAAGAAATTTATGTTTGAATGGAACGTGAAATTAACAAATTGGATACAACACAATTAGTAATTATTGCCACAAACGGAAGAACAGTCAAGTTCGAATAGAATATGCAGAGTAGAATTCCGTAGCAAGGGTGCATATTCCTCTTATCTTTAGAGTTATTTTTGGGGTCGCTTAATTCCAAAAAAATGTGTAAAGTAAAACCCTCTGTTATATCCTGATCATCTTCTTTCTTCTTTTGAGGGCGGTTTACGTAGTTGGGTTTTACTTTTAAAATTATTATTTTAAAAATGATTTTGAGAGAATAACAGTGAAGAAGTATAATTTTTTTTTATGAGATTTAAGCTCTTTAATTTGATGGCCACCACATCTTTACAATATATAAAATATACATTCGTCATTTTTCATGCCTTGTATTGGGCGCCATTTTAGAAAAAAAAAATATCGTAATATCTTTACCACAATAAATATATATATATTAGATTTGCCAACCAATTTACTTTAGAGAGATTTTAAGTTGTTGCATGGAGCTCCCTTTAAATATTTATTTTCTTCGGTTTGTAGTATTTGTTGTTACAGCGGCAACAGATATACATCATCTGTGAAAATTTCAACCGTCTATCTATCACGGTTAATGAGATACAACCTGGTGACAATCAGATGGACAGACAGCGGAGTCTTAGTAATAAGGTTCCGTTTTGCCCTTTGGGTACGGTAACCCTAAAAAGTAATTGTAAAACGGACGGTCGAATGTCGTGCATACGAAATCCAAATTGAGAGTAAGGTTTCGTTTTTGCTAACTGATTACTTAACCCTACAATGACTAAAGGTAATACGCTATACACCTATATGTATCATGATGGATGAACGTAATTATTTGTTTTCTGCCCTTCGTAAATAAAAGTAAAAGTTTGATTTAAATTACTCGTAAAATATAAAACAAAATCAAATTAATTCAATTAAAGTTAGTGGCTTAACGCGGGTTCATACAACTCGGATCCGAAGTTGTTTTTCCCACCCATTTTTTCAATTGAAGTCGGTGAAAAAACGCAAAATCTAAATATGCCACCTTTATCTCCGCAATTTGATGACAAAAAAGGTTACGAAATCATAACATTTTGCCGCCCCTAAATGTGCCAATTGGAGGCGCAAGTTGAGTTACAATTTTTTCCTACGGGACATACCGATTATATAATGCATATAATGTAAAAAAGAAGGTTTTGCCGCCCTGCAAAACGTACCGCCCGGGGTGTTCGCTTCCTCTGTCCCCTTTCCCCTGGCGCTACGCTACTGATTAACGTCAATTATTCGTTATTTAATGGATTTTCTGCATAGTAACAAATAAAATTTTATAAAGCTGGCCTAAAAAGAAAAACTTAAATTATATAAGTATAAGCGATGTATATCAGTAAGTATAAACGGTGCAGCATCTATTCAGAAATTTTATGTGAGAGAATACCCCGAATCCATTCTAAGCAAACCTTTCACTGCGTGTTACTCTAAACCTGCCTTAATATAGCGCAAGTATTAACTTGCGTTAGCAGACGCGAGCCGTGGCAATTAAAGTAGTATTCTTCTATACAACTTGTATTAACGTGTCTACGTAATAGTAGCAAACGAGCATGCAGTCCCCCTGATGGCAAGCGGCCAGTGCCGTCGATGGAATTTAATTAACCCCAGTTAATATTAGAATCATACTTGAGGTTGTTAACAAATGCGTTGCTTCCCCTGAGGACTAAGTTGGAATGCCTCGGATAAGTCTTATTACCAAACCCTTTCAACCAGAACATACTAACGCTTAACACTGGTTTTATGAGGCAGAAAAAGTTCCATGTACAGCATTTGGAGCCTTCATATAGGAAAATATGATTTTGTATGCACAAAACGTTCAATGTCTAGATTCTAGATTCTGTAGATGTAAATGAAGCTTAAATCAACAGCGGTCTATTGAACGTTGAAATAGCTAAGCAACGTGAATTGCAACTGTCCAACACTAGCAAAACTGTTTGAACTGGAATAACCTTATGTTTGGTTAAATTGTAATCTTCGCTTCGTTTGAGTCGCTTCTGTTTATGTTGGTTAATTTTCATTTAATTGTAAGCATTGGTGTCGCTACAGCATTTAAGGGGGTAGTACAAAATCAGCATGCAGCCAAAAGAAAAACATCGACTAGTTTCTGATAAAAAAAATAATAATCCTGTGCTATGAGGGAGGTTCGCAATAAAAAGTTCCCAAAAAATATAAGAGTTCTTTTCTCGCCTACGCTGGGGTGAGACCCGCTAATACCCCTCCCATATTCCCGTATTTTGTTGAATGGACTAATAAACCGACAGTATAGACGTAAATGACGACACTCATTTAGTTAGCCATAAAAAATTCAATCATTTTATATTCAGAAAACCACTAAGAAAATATCATTTGATATAACAACCCTAAAAGAATAATGTTTTTTTTTTTTTTTTTTGTTTTAATCTGCGCGGAGGAACACGCGGGCAATACCTAGTTTTGATATAACCTTTGGTACAAATTAAACTCCTTGAAGCTCAAAACTATTCAGCTCTGAAATAATTCAGACCTAGCGTATAAAACGAGGTTGCTACAGCTCACCGGTCTATAAATGCAAGCTGCATTTGCAAAGAACTTTCAAACTGAATGGAGATGTATCCTTTTAGTGGCGTCTACTTTTAACCATCAGTTCAGTGCATTTGAATTCAGTTTTCTCAGGTATTGATTCTAGTATCTGTACTGTGAAAGAACTGAAATATTTTTTTTGGAATATCAGTCACTTCTCAGAGTTAGAGGGAGAAAACGTAGTTCAGGGTATACTGTGCAAAATAGACTAGTCGAGTCCACTTTTAAGAACTTTTTTGGGTCCTTAGTTATTGTTGACATCTAAAAAGCATTTTGCAAAGATTTAACTTTCAATAAAAAATTTACTTAAAAAGAAATAGACCTTAAGTTTATCATTTTACTTTGCAATATTTTTTATAAGATTCAAATTGCAAACGACTTTGCAGTCCATCTCATGGTAAGCGACGTTAGCCGTCCATACACAACTCTAGCCAAATCTGATGATCTGATGACTAAAATGGTCGCCTCATATGTAACTCAATAGACATCCATATATGAAATATTTTTCAAATGTTTGTAAAATAAATAAAAATTAGAGTACTATTACACTCATACTATAGTTAGATTAATTTAAAAACTTTTCCTGAAGCGGATGCATCAAAGCTCCACATGCTTTTAAACTTGTCCTCGTTCCTTTCAATAAGCTTTAAGTGTTCGAGATTTTCAGCTTACTTTATGAGCTTTTCGATTTGAATTCTTTTTGAACTATGGTTCTCTTAGGTCATAGGAATTTCTGTGTCCTGAGTGTTAT
>MOOZ01001367.1:78748-90398 GCA_002930495.1 Cecropterus lyciades | reverse complement strand
TGAAGGACGAAGCGTGAAATAAAATATTCTATCTATCCTTTAAATTAAATTTAGTATTGTTTTATTGATGCGATTTTTAACACACTTACAAACAGACAGAGGAACATTCTAAAAATTATTGAGATTTCAAATATTATTTCTTTTCAGTTTATTAACCATTTGTTGCAAAACTAAATGAGATGTACAGACACGCGGAAATAATTTTTTATAATACGTATGGATTCCTCGATTTTATCTCCTCGAGGATTTATCGAAGAATTTCGTAACGAATTCAGCAAGATTGTCATCGAATTGTGGTCGAGTTGATCCTAAATTCAGAAGTCAGGAATAATTTGAATAGTTAAGCACATTACAGCCCAGTTGAAATGTATTACTCGTTGTAATCTCTAAAGCAGGCCCCAAAATACATTTACGTGCGCTATTTAACCACTACAAAAGGTCCGGGTCGGTTATTCCAAGAAAATTCGTGAAATTTAAAGGGTCCCCATTCTGTGGACGGCTCTCAGACCTCTCAAATGGGCTATTGTATACAACAATATATAGGACAATGTGTTTCATGGAATTCATAAGTGGAAGAAAATTGAAAAAATCTAGTTAATATTTCGGACAAATTTTCTTTTGGCAAAACAGGAGAATTGATGAAAACCTTGGTGCCTTCTCTGGATTGGAATTGAATACATTTTTGACGAGATTAATTTTGTGTTATTACACAGTAGATTGAACAAAGGTTCGTCATTTATATATTACTTCGTTAAATATTTCATCCCTACTACGCCAGAATACCATATAGGCTAAGCATCGCATTTTCTAAATCATATTAGTTAAATCGACAAAAAAATGTTTCTTTAAAAAACATAGTGTGGTGTCTAATCCTGCATGAGGCAAGTATCAGGGCCGGCAACTATCCCTTTTTTGAGAGGTCAAATAAAACCTGATTTATTCAAATACGACATCAATTATCTTTATGAAAATAACATAGATGATCAAAGACCTAAGTTTTTATGTATGTGTCTTGATAAGTACATATTACTCCATAATAGAGCGTTTTCAAAAAGTGGGGCAACTATCCGCGTTTTATGATTAGGGATGATTAGGGAACCAACCCCAGATAATATAAGAGTCCCACCTGAGGTTGGCCACATACGCGTTGTTATCACTGAGGATAAAGTTGGAACGGTTCAGATAATATTTACTACATTCTTTAAACCAGAACACTGCAGCGCTTAACACTGATGTTATGAGGCATAAACAGGTATGTCGCTGGTGCCACCGGCGTTGAAGCATAAATTGTTCTACCACTGTCAAAATCCAACTACATTGGCACGGCTATCAAGCGTATTTCTGCTTTATGGTAGCGTAAATCACAAATAAAGCAAAGGTCGGTGCGTAAGGATACAGTTAGTGTTGTGTCGTAACATGAAACCTAAAAAAGAAAAACGAACTAGACGTAAGGTAGATAGGTTAATCTACCACTAGTGCTTGTCAACGGTTTCTCCCCGTCGCGTCACCGCAGTTTCGCCGTGACCACAATCCATGTAACTGGATCGAAATATCGGCAGAAAGAAATTTAAAACCACATATCGTGAGTACCCGTAACATATTAATAAAATAAATAAATAAAATGTGTCAATTCCGCAATAATATTAGTCTAAAATTATAAATCTTATCAGTTAGTTGTACATAATTATACATATATAGCTAGTAGTAACCATTGAAATAACAGTTTATACTTTATGCTACTCTATATGCCTTAAACTAGGATTTTCTTCAGTGTCGTAAGTGTCATGAATACACTAACAGCTATAGACCCAGGAAAGAAATTCATCATTAAGATGCTTGTCTGGCTGGGGATCGAACAAGGAACCTGTTGCAAGTCAGACCAGTATAGAGACCGCTCCGCCATAAGGTTCATTAAGCAGGCAGACGATTTACTTACTACACCAATGTTATAAATAAATCAAAAATGTAAGCATGCATCTCGTAAACATTGTCATCGTTCAGTGAGCACTAAAAGGATGTCTAGACAGACGTTTTATCACTACTGCCAATATTCCAAACATCTATAAATATTCAAGTTTGTGTTAAACGGAACTTCTATTAAATACATTTAATTTGTATTTCCTAATTTCTTGTTATTTCAAATAATTGACAAAATAATTGATTGATTTAATTAGTAACAAAACGAATTTATTCTTAAAATAAATACGTATTTAGGCACTTAAATGGAATTAGTTTTTATAGATAATTGTTTTGTATGTTAAATATATCTATAAAGTTTAAAAGGCACTTAAATGGAATTAGTTTTTATAGATAATTGTTTTGTATGTTAAATATATCTATAAAGTTTAAAGCTACGAATCCCTTATATTTCAATTACTAAAAAATGTGCCATTAGTGTACCTGAAGTGATATTTCAGAACAACAGATAAAAAGTCAATTATGTCAATTTGAATATTTGCAACGTTTAAAAATGGACTATTTCCAAAATTGTTCGGATTTGAATGTATTCTATGTCGAATTCGCCGAAAAGTGCAGCTGAAAATTCTGTTTTTTAAATGTGTATCCACAGCTGACAGTGGATTTATTTACGGGTCGTGGATTGCGAATCAAAGCCAAAATAAAACACGGACATGGGCTAGAACCATGTAGAGTTTCGTTTCGCACTTAACATTATACATACTATGAAATATTTCATCGTATGTATTAATATTATGAAGATGTTATTTCTCAGATCATTTAACATTATATTGTGATAGTTATGATTAGAAATATACCTAATGATGTCACATCATGTAATTTAAATTATTTTTTATCACAATTGATTTTAAAATCTTTTATCAGAGTAATTTATGACAGAACAGTGTAACAGAACAACTTAATTATTGGTGCATCATTCGAGAGGCGCAGGCGATATATATTTGTCGGCTCGTCATAATTATTAGATTCGCTTCGGACATTACGTGGGTAGTCGAGCAAAGAGATACAGAAAATATCCTATAACTACTTTCATTACGTTAACAATTTAGCACAATATAAACCACAGCGAGCAAACGAAATGAATTCTTAGAGTGGAGGTACCGCTCTCCACGACGGCAGCATGTAAACTGAGCGCCGTTCACGCGTACCGCCCCACTTAGACCCTGTTGTAGCACGAAGTTATCTGAGTGTCGATCGATGTCATCGCGACGGTGCTGCCATCTGTCAGAACTACTATTGCGCTTCGTTTACCGTCCAAACTAATGTCCGTTACCGACATATTTAATTAAATAGACTTTTTTTAGTAAAAGCTTAGATCTTATAAAAGCATAAAAAACATAAACGCTTTCTACACTCATAGGACCACACTAGGATTTTCTCCTGTGTCGTGGGTGCCATGACATATACGAATACACAAACACCCAGACCCAGAACAGACATCTAAACTCATCATTCAGATGTCTGTCTAGCCGGGGATCGAACCCGGGACCCACAACGTATCAGACCGGTATGGTGACCGCCCCACCACGTGAAATGTATGAAAAGTTCCTATTTAAATGTGTATGTGTCAAACTGACTAGCATAAATGTCAATGTAGAGTAATACAACACTGTACGTGTAGTGTCGGTTATAAAATAATACATTTTGTGTTTATAAAAGCGTCTGTGTCGATCATAAAATGGTAGAAAACCTTAACAGTAAATCATAGTTTTACGATCCTTAATATATAAGAAGGGTCAATATAAGATTCAATCTTGCTAATATTGTAAAGGTGAAAGTATGAGAATGGGTCGGTGAATGTTTGTTACTTTTCACGTAACAACTACTGTTTAAATTTTAATAAAATTTGTTACCTGGTTATTAAATGGACAAACATATAGATATAATCCTGTTTATCGTAGTAAACGTGATCAAACGAACAAAATATTGTTGAGTTATATTCTATACAAAGACCTAAAGCTTATTATATTCAATATTTTTATATTTCTTCTTTCATTTTACATGTTTATCGTTTCTTCTTTAAGTACTTGATATGACCCTCTACTTAATTTAATTATACGAATTGACAACATTTTTTCACGTAATATTTTTATTGTTTATCTGTAGGGGTATTGATTTCAACAACGGGTTCTTTATAGCGTCGTTGTACCGCGATTTGACACTATACTACGACACGAATATTCCCCATATGTCAATATAATTTTGCTTGCGATCTTACATGTTACGAGGCATACGAGAGTAAAAGCAAAATTCAAACCACTTGTGAACAATGAAGAACACAAGCCTGTGTAACAAATTTCATAGAATGTCATGACCATAAGTGGATGCTGATTGTGAAGTTGTGGAGTGAGTGGAGTTAATTGTAATGAAACATATATGAGTAATAATGTAACATTTTATCATGGCCTTACATTCATAAAATAATACAATAAGTAGATGAAAAGGTAAACAGAGGAAAAAATACGTACAAAGAACAAAGTCATAGAGATGAAACCACAAAGGGAAATAAAAAATTCTAATGTAATATTCCTTCAGCTCTCTTATTGAAGTAGATACACAAATATTAATGAAGTTGTGTTAACGCTTAATTTAATCTGAGTGCAGTGATTAAACATTTTTAGTACAATCCGAGCAAAGCCTTTAGAGTAATGGTTAGTACCGTTCGTTGGAAAATAAAACCTGTTTTGTAGAGTAAGTAGAAGAACCTTTAGAAATAGAAGGTGGTAAAAGACGTCGTGGTTCGACTACGAAGGTACCATCGCCGTATGTGTTTCTACCTGATAACTTCAGTGTTGAGCGCTGCTGTATTCTGATTTTAAGGATGTTTTTGAAGTTGGTAGAACTCTTTGTGGTTCGACTCCGGAAGCGCCACCGCCACCCCTATTTTTGTCTAATAACAGCAGTGTTATGCGCTGTTGTGTTCTGGTTTGAAGGGTGTGGTAAGGGAGAGATAAACTTTTCCGAGGCATTCCATCTCAGTACTCAGGGGTAGCATGTGTGGCTAACCTTACGGCGGCAGTAGTCACTTACTATCAGGTGGACTGCATGCTCGTTTGCTACTTCCATACTATAAAAAAAAGTTTTAGTGGTAGCTACGTATCTATGGCTTATCTCAGGTGAGATTATTATTAGGTTAGTTTAATATTATAAATAAATAGTCAAATTACATGTCAGTTGGAACACAATTATTCTTGGTTTGTGATGTAGAACATTACAAATCGGTATCTGTTTCTTTGAGTATGGATACCAGTATATTATAATAATAGCCTAATTTTCACACGTCTTTCTGAAATGGGTATTATAGCACGCTCCGTTGCAAAGATAGCGTCGTCGGATAAATTCGTTCTTATAAGGTCTAAGGTTAAAATCATGGCATCGCATTTTTCAAAGTTATGTGCATATCAGAAATGTATTATATTATCACTTGGTTTAACGATGAAACACATCATGAGGTCTGAAATTTTCAGAGGTTTATTAAAACAGTTCTCAAATCTGTTTTTTCTTATTACATAGAAGTAGCGAAGGATGCAGTTCATCTGATGGTAAGTGGCCACTATCGCCCATGAAAGTTTTACCTGGGGTTGGCCATAAATGCGTTGCTGTACTCCTGTGGACTAAGTTGAAACGCTTCGGATAAGTAAGTATGCTTACCACATCCTTCCGAACAGAACACAGTGGCGCTTAACACTGCTGTCATTAGATAAATGTTGGGAGGGCGTCCAAAGTCGAACCAAAAAGGATTACCACCTTCTAGCGTGTGTGACTTCTACTAATTCAAGATGAACCTTCGCGGTGGATTAAAACCTGAGCTCCTCTCAATATAGGGGGAGACTTGTGCTTAGTAGAGGGAGAGTGGGTTGATGTGTTGATTGCAATTTGCTTTATTGAAAGCAACTCCAATTATTTCATCAAGCGTTTTGTTACTCAAATACGGTACAAACATTGTTAACTACGGTTCAGTTGTAACACGAGGAATATTTTTTATTCCTAAAACAATCTGGGAATTGGTTTACTGATGTTCGTTTGGAGCTCGTTTCGAATGTGAATTTTTGGAGTAATTTTGGCGCGAAACTGGGATAGGGTTAAATTACATTTGATAACAACAAAGGTTAACGTTACCACTGGTTTCGTTGTTTATTAGGTTCATTTATTTGTTTATCCATTTTTGTATTTGTTGGTTTGAAATTATTTTTGCTTCTTACGTGTTATACAAAAAAGTATGAAAAAGTTGGTTTAATTATTTTCACAGTTTTGCGAAATTTCTTTTTCACATTTTTTAAGTTCATTAAAAAGAAATAATAAAATAAAATATATAATAAAATAAAACTAGTTATAAATAAAGATTATCGAAAATTGTAAACGAAGCGCCTTAGTAAATATTTGTCTAACAATGGACTAGCGTAAATAAAATAGATAGGAAGATTTCTTGACATGAATAAAATTGGTGTTAAAGTAGTTTATCTTTATCTTACCTTTTATTTAAACACCCAGGCAAAGATACAGCTCAAATAACATTTACCTGAAAAGAAAATGTTAATGGTTAAGTATGTCTAAATAAACAGCGTTAAATAAAACACTTCTATGGCCACACGCGGTGCGTGGTGGTCTGTAGGACTACATACAATCCATGTACTTTTAACATACAACTAAACAGTACTTGGAGTAAAAGTTATATACATGCTCTAGGCCTTACGGTTTACATTGTATTGAAGAATAACTTTTTGTTCGTCACGTTTACGTTTGTAGATATGAACGGGTCTGCAATACTAAATCAAATCCAATAGAAAGTTTTCAAAACGAAAATTTGATTAAGTTGATAATGTTGATTGTTGATTTCAAAACGAAAATTTGATTAAGTTAAGAAACACCTGCAGAGTTTGGATCCATTCTGCTCTACCTCTATTCTAGGTAAATACAAAAGGAGTATAGGACAGCTACTAAACAACATGTCATTGTGAACCTTATCCCTACTTTTCTTTTAACATTTAACTATGCTGCTGTTTGTATGTAAACTGCCTTATTTAATTATTTTTGTATAGTCGGTGCTCCAAATTTACTCTATGTACTTATTTACAGTGGAAACTTTACTGATGAACGAATTACCTATTTGTATGATAACGTAGTATTAAGACCATTGTATGTTTCCCTAACAAAATAAGTTGGTGTTTTACACTTCACTTCACTTTGTTACAGTTTATCTGTAGCAAAGTGTAAAATAATATCGTTGTTGAGCACCTCTTTGTTCTGAGTTCAGCCGCTACTGAATAAATTGACGCTACCTGTCAGTAGATCTCAAAGCTTTATCTTTGTATCTATGTTAACATGAAGAGTGTGAAAGCGAGTTTAAAATATCTATAAATGTTGAAATTCTTGCTGTTTTACATAATATTAAATAAGCACGTGTTTAAATTTGAGACAGCAGCTTATAATAAATACTACCTTTAATAGTATATTTAATTTATAATATTTACCTTCCTTTACTATATATATTCAGTATAATAAAATCAATTTGTTGCAAAATTGAAATTCCGAATGTTATTTGAGCACTATTTGAGTATTGTTACTACTAAAGCGTCGGTCAGGAAGCGATATGCGATAAAAGGTATTACCCGAAGGCTGAGTGTTTAAAACGTATGTATGTCTTCGATTTTATAAGGTCACGAAATTTCGCTGCAAATAGTAGCTCCAAATTAACTTTACTAAGATTTTTCGCAGTTTTACACTTTTACATATGGAAAAAATAGATATTTGCCTAAGACCTAAGAGCTGTAGGATATTGGACATAATTCTTATCATCTGGTTTGCTCATAAAATCACAAAAGGCACATAACATAGACTAACGTAGTATTAAAATATAGTACCATATATACTATATATCTAATAAGTTTAGTTCTATCAAAGCTCATGTTCATCGCCGAATAATCCTATTTTCGACACTGTAGCAAAGAAGGTTTCCTAAAGGCTGCTAAAACAAAAAATTGGAAAATTCGCTAAGACCATAATCCTAATAGAATGAATGCAAAAATATATGTATCACTAATCCTGGCTTTAGGAAAATCCATTTGGGACGCTAAAGGAAACACTGATGAGAAAAGCCGATTTTAGTATTCGGTTTTGGAGTGTTTTGGGAAAGAATCGTTGAATGTTCCGTAAACTGTGAAAGCAACATTTTGTATTCTGTTGATAGCTTGTGTTAGAGCGATCTGTATTTGTATCTTTTTGATTGAACACGAAGCTTTTTAGGCTCTTGTTTGATTTAGTAATGGATTGAGTTTGCCTTCAGTCTATCCTTTAATGTAAATTGCTGGGCTCTGGCTGTGTTTATTTTTATTGAATTAAGCAAAATGATCACGTAAAACTGATGTTAACTGGACACTATAGTCTATGTGTGTGCCTGTTGCGAATACTATCAATCCCTGTCTTCCTGTGGATGTCAGACGAGTCGACTAAGGGAATTGGATTTTTCAAATGCCGTCTGCCGTCCATGTATAGATCTATGGATTTGCGGACAATATATTTATATGCGGCAATATACGAAAATCTAAAGTTATTCGTTCGGTTTCAAATCCAATCTAAAACAGTAAAATAAAAAAAAAACATGCCTCAAAGTAGAACACTAACTTTTCAATACTGTAGTTATTTATATTTCCTTATCGGTCACTTACCGATATATAATACCTAAGTCAAGTAATACATGTGTTTTCTTAAAAAAAAACTTAATCGTATCAAATCTTTGTTTGACTGTGATGATTCCATGTCTAAGAAATCAACAATATCTAACTACCAATCAATCAATCTGTCGAATTGCTCAATTGGATTTTACACGTTGGTTCAACTATCTACATCACGTTTCCGTATAAAATGTGTAGAAGTATCCAAATATGTGGGTTGTTACAATACAATTATGACAGTTTTTCACAGTCTATCTTTCTGTCAATTTGTACGTAATCCGTATACCGAGTTGTTATAAGCTGGTGTATAAATAAATAAAGAATAAAAATTGGAGAAAAGCGTGAACGGTTGTTTTAATCCCACCGCTTCGAAAACGATTTTGTTTTTGTTTACTGTGGGAGATGTTATAGCATTATCCGCGTTTGGCATCAATAGAATTATACATTTTCAAGCGCCTAACTTGTTTAAAGTAATCAACAGATAATCCTTAGTTTAATCACCAAATGTTACATATATATATGAAGTGCGATAATAATCTTGTAGTTTGAAATTTAGCTTCAAACCTTCAAACCTTGGTTGCAAAGGTTCAAACCTTGAACTGCACAATCAATTAATACAAGGTGGTAGAACTCTTTGTAGTTCGACTCCGGAAGCACCACCGCCACACCTATTTCTGCCTAATAACAGTAGTGTTATGCGCTGCTGTGTTCTGGTCTGAAGAGGTAGCAACGCATCTGTGGCTAACCTTGGGTGAGACTTTGATCTTACCTAGGGTTGATTACAGGTGTCTATGGGCGGCAGTAGCCACAAACCATCAGGTGGGCTGCATGCTCATTTGCTTCCATACTTTAAAGAAATATATATATATATATATTACAAGCTAAATTTCACGACTGCTCTCCTGGAAAGATCATCTAACCGGACGGGATATATGGGTAGAAACGCATTGGAACTTTATAAATACTTATAAGATTGTTGAATTTCGTCTTCAATCGAGTTTGGTGACACTGCTGCCAAAAGTATTTCTACGTTATTATCATTAACTTTCGATCTTGGCATTTTTTGTCTAAAAATATATCAGATAATAGCTCAAAGATATCAGAACGAAAAGTATGTAATGTGGTAGAACAAGTATGCTTCTACATGGAGTGATGTCCAACTCACTTTCATATGTGGCGACCATCTTAATCTATATATAAGTTTTTATATTTCGAGAGACTCAAGTCTATCTTTAATTAATATTGAGTTTTTAGCAAGTATAATATCTTTATATTACGTTACGCGCGGCAAAAGCTTGCTGAATAAAAAAAAAATTGAGGTGGAGTGTGTTTCAGTATTTAAGAAATAATTAATCTCACCTTCATGCATTTTTAAGTATATAGTACCTACAGATGTTAATAAATAAGTGCTCCGTTCTAAAGAAAAGCTCCAAATTTTAGGAAGGTGGAAGATAAAATAAAGAGTAACTTGAAAGGTAGTAGAACCAATACGTTTCCACCGGGGAGGTACTAGCGTCACACTTATTTATAACGTGAAGCATTTCATGCATTTCGTTAGAAAGGTTCCAACATAGACGAAACGGATCTCCTCTCAGAATAAGAAGGGTCAAGCCCATAGTTCATCACATTAGGAACTCTACAAAATTCATGACGTAATTTTTGTTATTATGTTTCGAGGTAAACGCTAAATACATGCGAAAAAGGCGAAAAGCAGTCGGGTAAAAAACGTATTACAGCGAGGTTTATTGTGTAACTAAAGAAACCCTTGTCACACACACATATACCTACATATATATTGGAGCACACTACATGTAGTTACGAGGTATATGAGGTTCCAATTACCTCCAAAGATGCTGTAAAAAATCAGAAAATATTAGATTATCATTATTTAAGAACGTAGGAATGTGCCCCGCGGTCTCGCTCACGTTTTCAAAAAGATATACGAAACTTATCTTATTAAAACGCGGTCAGGACCGCAGCGAGATCTTTCCAAGCAATACGACATTCGGGAAATGAACAAAACTGAAAACAGAGAACATTAAAGAAAAAAGTCTTCAAAATAGAGAACAATCGGAGCTCAGATCAGCTCAAAGGGAACGTCAGTTTCAGCGTAAGTTTTTATGAATACGGCAATACGGCAGCGGTTTCAGAATACAAAGAGATAAACCCAAAACGTGAAACTACCGGAAAATCAGTGAGATGAGGTGAACTCAAAACTCAATTTACAACTACCACAATGTAAGCAATATGAAGCGTTATTAGTACGAGTTTATTATGTCTCCATAAAACAATCATTGTTTACGTTCTCGCCCTTACATTGCAATGTATGCACGTAAACGTGAAATGTACATAACATTGCACGTTTACGTGATCGTTTATGTTTACCTTGAAATTACCTCAAATTTACCTTCTTCAGGTTAGTCTGATCACATCAGGATTCCATTACTTACGTCCGTCGGCAGCAACAACCTCCATTAAACGGACTGCAGCATGCAGCATTTGCTGCTTCTAAATTACAATAAAAATATATAAAAAATCCGCCACAGACATTTCTACTATTCTATTTCTACTAGATTTATTCATGCAAATTCAATATTCCAATTATTAGCATGACCACATACACCGATGCACAATTAAGTTTCGAACAAGCATTAGACAACTATCTGAGATATCTGGAACAAGCTAAGTTCATGTCTGGAACTCATTCTGTATGCGAAGTTCCTAATACCTTTGATCGTTCGACTATTTCTTGAATGTTTATTACTAATACTTGAATATCTTAAAACGCGATGTCTATCGTCTATTCATCTGTAAATAAATTGAGAAGTACTACAATCAATATATTATCTTGTCAGTGTCCTCTTACGACAGGCAGAGGATAGTAGAGCCCTATTCTAATTCCGGAACTACAGGGACCTTAAGAGTCTACGCAGTAACAATTTTTTGTTAACAAGTTTTTTAGTAACAAATTTGTTTATATCGGAGTTTGATTTTGAATTAAT
>MOOZ01001367.1:49947-65783 GCA_002930495.1 Cecropterus lyciades | reverse complement strand
ATGCAGCGGAAGCTCTCATTAGAAAAAAAAACCCCGATTTTGAAACATTCCTCATTGGTGCTCCGCTCCTGCTGGTCTTAGCGTGATGATATATAGCCTATAGGATTCCTCGATAAATGGGCTATCTAACACTGAAAGAATTTTTCAAATCGAACCAGTAGTTCCTGAGATTAGCGCGTTCAAACAAACAAACTCTTCAGCTTTATATATTAGTATAGATTCGAGAATTTAATTGGCTTTAATATTTATTTATAAAAACTGTTGACTATATGATGTTGTTGTTGCAGACGTTACTTTTTCGTTTGCGGCCTGAAGTTACTGATCGGATACGGTAGCCGTGTGGTTTTTTAACAAATATTCTGTGTAAATGGACACTTTTTAGAGTGCAGCAAAATTACACAATGATTTTTTTAGTTTAGAAAAGAGTAATGAGTATGTAGTTTAGTTTTGAAAAGTATGTAGTTTGCGACCTAGAAAATTAATTAAAAATTGTCTAACATGTAATAAACTTTTATTTCCATTTTTCGTTTGTGAAATGAGAGCAACAAATGATCATGCTTTTCGTCTGATGCTATATTGTCTCTCCCGTTAATAGAAATAAATCTCCTACCTCTATCAGTAATGACCTCTATCTGTGTCCTTAGGGGCAGCAACGTATCTGTGAGCAGATCGGTAAGACTCAAATCTTATTTCGGGTTGATTACAGATACGAGGTAGTTAGGCAACTTACCATCAGGTGGATTGCATACCGGTCTTGTACATATTATGAAAGAAGTTAAGTCTTATCGCAGGTCGACCATATATTCTGTTTAAAAACTTTTAGGAGTAATTTGAAGAGCCTTGTTAGAGCCTGGATCGTATTATTACATCCCACAAATACCAAAAAGAGCCAAACAATCAGCTAATATTAACAACAGTCAATGTAATAAGGCCTACACACTTTTAGGAACACACCACAATAAAATGATATTTTCCTATTGTATTGACAGACAAAAGCTGAACGAGCACTTAATTTTAAAATAATCGACATAAACATCAGAATAAAGCCGCACTACTGAATAACTCAACGCAATTTCATTGTTGATTGCACGTGCAAATATTTTTGACGCCAGTTGCAGTCATTTTCAGCTGTGAAATACGATAGTAATTTCGTTTTAAATTCAATTAGTAGTTGAACTTTTGTTTTAACTAAATGTTTAAAAAATGTTATAATGGCATAAGTATTCCTATATCTATCCATTCATTCGTCTTTTGAGATCCATTGTTGGACTTAGGCCTCCTCTAATGAGGCCTTGGTCTTAAATAGCCACTATTCTCTCTCTTCCCGTGGATCCGAAAGAGGCGGCTGAGGGACCAAATCTAGGAGATGGGCAGCGTCTTCCTGTGTAACATCAACAACTGCGTCAACCTGCATGCCAGGTGTGCTGACTATTGGTAAAAACTCCCTGTTAGGTGCTCCCTGTCCAGTAATGACGGTTGAACGGCTGATGAATGGACGAATGGATGAATTTAAGATACCACATGCTAGATGGCACATTAAGTCTGATAACGATTCGTACATAATATGCTAGCAAAATATTTTAATATTAGTAGAAATAGTGAGTAATATATTTGTAACCATAAAGTGATATATGAGATCATTTCAATTAATTTTTTACGAATTAAATCACAATAAATATTTATGTTTTTTTTTTTGTTTCATGTACCTGTCAAAATATTGAACGTAATGTTTAATTTCGCAATCTTAACCGACCAGTCGAAACAACTAAGAAATTAACCGCAGTACAAACAATTACGAAGATCAGAATTTGTGGAATGTAACAAATTTACAAAGAAATTATAAACGTCGAACTGCCTATCCGGTTTTAATCAAGCGGTTAATTTTCAAATAACGCTTAAAGATTATTGTTCACTATGGGTGGATGGCGATTAAGCTGATTCGTTTATAATTTTTATCTTTTTTTATATAAACGATTAAAGTAGTAAACAAGCATACAGTCAACCCGATGGTTAATGGCCACTCCTGCCCATAGACATTTATTTGTAACTAATCCCACATTCGTCTCACTTATTACTATAAAAAAGGAAAACAAAATACTATGGTGGGTGCCATAAATTAATTCAATGAAATTATAAACCAAAATGTCGGTTTTTTATATGTTTCTGATATCAGATGCCAGATCAGGGATCGAACCCGTAATGTTTTACGCGTTACATCAGGTCATCGCGTATGATGACTACTGCACCCTTCGCGCAGACATATGGCATGATATATCGTCGTTTAAGTTCTAGCACCGCGTAAGTCATTTATTGGCGGCAATAAAAGTTTGAAAATCATCGTCTTTAGAATCGAAATACGCGTCGTTTTGTNNNNCCTTTAAATTATGGAAAATTAAAAGTACACAATGGAACTTTAGTTGCGTCTATGTAAAATTAATCGGTTTCTGTCTCTCCAAAAAAAAATCCAAAAATGACTTATGCGGTGCTAGAACTTAAGCGACGATATGGCACTTGGTAATGACCTCGGCCCGCTTATCCCCTACACTAAGACCTGCGCCTTAATTAAGCGATGAGATGATCAAATGATTGTACATTCATGACATTGTTTCAGTTACTTGGGGCGTCATTCCGATTCTGCCAACCATTTATTGAATTACTCGACTGGAATTTGGCCAATGTCTGGTTGGCGACTTGGTCAAAAGTTCGAAGTGATCGCTGTTTAATAGACGAAGGGTATAAGTTCATGAGAACAAGGTCTTAATGTTAAATAATTACAAATACCTGGAACTAATATACCTATGTGTGTCCTCCTGAGAAATATTTTGGAATATCATAATTATGTTTTAAAAATTGTAACATAGAAATAAACATTTTGTAGTTTCTACAGGACTTCTTAATTAAGGTATATAGTTAGATGTATTTAGAAAGTACTAATTCTAGGGTTTGATAACAAATTTTGTCGTTTATTAACTTCACGATATCACCTTATATAGACTGTTGCTTATAGATATATTTTAGTATTTTCTGAAACATACATTGCTTTATAATGTAATTACTTACACTTCGCCATTTATTATTTGTAGTATTAAAAAATCCCTAAATAATATTAAATTGTGATTACTTTTATAATTTCATCTAGAACCAGGGAAATTTAATATTATAGAAATAAAATATCGCAACAAACAGCTGAAATGGAACTGAAATCTGAAATGGGTCATTCAATAAGAAAGAAAAATGAGCAAATCGTGCTCTAGATATAAATAAGAAACAAAGGTAGACAATGTCAAGATCTGAAGGCGATATTATAAAAGTAGCTAGAACGACTTGAAAAGCAAGAAAAAAATCCTGGTGAACAGAAAGTCAACCAAGAAACCGGGTTCTAAATGGAAAATTACAATCTACATAAACATAGTAAAGCTTTAATAATATATTATATACAATAAACGTTATAATATTCAGTGGTTACATTAAACTTTACATCGTGTTTTATAAAATCATCAACAAAATCGGGCCAATTTGTCGAAGTAAAAAATATATCTAATTAATCACTAACGGCGAAATTCAATCAACCAAAGTTTAAACAAAATCAGGAAATATAAAAGCACTATACAAAATTTCAAAAATATTTTTGTGTTATAACATAATGTTATTCTTTATATAAAATAATAAAATAATTTATATAAAATAATATTATTCTTTCATATGATAAAATATTATCCAAGCTTAGTAATATCTACGTAAATATCAATGTAAAACTGTCACCATCATCGTTAGCGGGGTAGCTTGCGTCATTATTGTGGCAGTAACTTTCGTCATCAATGTTTGAATGTGAGGTAACTATAGTCATTACTGTTTAACAGAGTTAGTTGAAGTTGTCAGCATTTGGTAGCCTGCAACCAGCAGGCATTAAGCGTTTTGTGATCAATCACAGCAACTCATGATTTAGTTAGAAATATCTAACTAAATCATGAGTTGCTGTGCCGATGTTGGCTTCGGGTCTATCCTAAGTTAACTAGTATCAACAATATTTGATTTAGTAACTTTTACTAAACTTGTAGAATGGAGGTAATATATTTAAATCAGTTTCATTACATATATTATTTATCATCATAAATCCTTTACTGTCTATTATTGTGTCGTCTTCATCAGAACCGTTAAGGCTACGGACACCACATCAGCTACTGCATTTTTGAGAATTTATTCGAATATAATGGCTTCTTTGTCAATAAAACAAATAATGATGGAATTATAATTCGGTTAGTTAGATATCTATTTTGGGAAATCAGGAATATCTATGATTTAAGCATCAGTCCTTCAGTTACAAATCCTTGACAAATTTAAAATATGGTATCTTATTTGTGGTATAAAGTGATGTACCTATTGCTAATTCTGAAGACTTATCGTTCTTAACGTAAATGAAATCTGCTTTTTATTCTCTTAAATCTTAAACCATGAAAGTGATTAACGACAGTTTTGCTTTTGAAGTTCTAGGTAATAATAAAAATAAATTACAAACACGAGCAAACATCGTGTAAAAACGTATAGTAATGTAACAGATTAACAGTATGAGACACTGAGGGATAGGGAATTGAATAAAATCTTTTTCCGTGGAATCAGTGTCACATTACACGACATTTATCACGTCGACACGCGAGGACGAAATACATTGTTTTGTTCTGGTTCTGATTGGGATTGTATGGAGTCGTCGTATTAATTTGATTGTAGCATATCACGTGAATGGTAAAACGTTATGAATATGTCAAAAAAAAATTGCAATTAAAACACACTTATAGTCGAATTCAACAATAAAATACTATGAAGCTGGTTTGCTTTAACTTACCAAATTTATTGAGGTAAAGTTAGGTAAACTAGCTGAAAGCTAGCTAGCTATAGTTGTGATTTTTGATGTTTAGCTTCATGGTTATTGAGCTGTCATAAGTGGTGAAGTATTATCCTTAATCCATTATTACATTATTGTTATACATTAGTAATTGCCCAAGGTTTAACCCTTTATACCCTTAAGAGAGTACACGGATTTTATGAAATACTATATAAAAATATTTTTTAGGTATGGATTATTAATAATTTTTCAATTCTGAATTTCAAGTATTTTGGTTTGATGCGATGTCAATCACACAGAAAAACAGTCGGATAACAATTTAAGAAGCTAAAGCTAATTTTTTTTTCTCCGTTCCCCAAACTATTTTTGGCTAAAATATGCGATGCACATATATAGGCACGACATTTTTTTATCTTTATTATATGAATGAATAATCTTGTTCTAGACTATTCCGTATATTAGAAATGGAGATAGTAAAGTTCAGAGAAGACCATTGTTTGCTTAGTTATGAGAATCAATTAAACAGCATTAAACTTTATCACTCCTTTCACTCCGCTGTTCTAGTTTTTAAAACTACATTTACTCCACTTCTTTTTCATAAAAGCGACGTGAAATGAGCTTGTTTGTGAAAAGAAGACCGATGAAACCTCCTATTCTACCTCCGGACTTTGTTTTTTGTAATCATGTTTGTCTAACAAGACTTGAGATAAAAATAATGTTGTGGTTTGTTTTCAACATTGATCAAGATGCTGGTAATATATATTTGGATTTATATAATTGAGTCACCGAAAGCATAACGGTTAAGTTGTGACGGTTTTGAGAAGTGCGAAATTGTAACATGATTATGTTTATAAAGTGATAGTATTTGTTTTAGTTACTTCTTTTAATAGAAGAACCTAAAACAAATATGTTTCGAGTTTAATTATAGAAAGGTAATCAAGAGGAGCTTGATTACCAACAAATCATCGAATAATCTAAGTTTGCATAGCATGTTGCATGATTCTAATCCAATTGAGAGGATTAATTGAGATAATAGTGAGATTCTTGCGTAAATGAATTTGAAGTAAGAATAATTAAGCTTAGTGCTTAATTCTATGGAATAATATATTATGCAGAAGGATCATTGTGACGTGTGGTGCCGATCTTCAATAGCCTCTCTCCCTTATTCTCGTGGATGTCGTAGGAGGCGACTAAGAGATGAAATCCAGAAGATCGGCAACAGTCTCTTATTGTGTAATATCAACTGCGGACCTCAACGCATAAGTCAGGCGCGGAGACTTATAGTAAAAACCCTCATTCGCGGACTTTATCAAGCGATAGATTTGTAAAGGTCTTTGGATGGATAACATAAGTCGTAATCTGCTACCGATGGCTGTTAACATTGGTTCTTTATGACCTGGTATGATATTGGCAGTAGTGATTTTACGACTATTTCGGTTTAGATGCTCTTATAAAACAAACGAACTTGGTGACACATTTAATAAAGCCTTCTAAATCATATATATCTGCGACGACTGATATACGTGTAGAACTTTAATGTTCAATTGCTGTGTAGACAATAAAATAATGGCTTAATTATTTACGTCTGGCTTTGTTGAAGACGCAAACACATATGTCGTGGCAATAAAGACTAATCTTCTAACTAAAACACCCCCCGAATTCGTATAAGCGGCTTAAATTTCCACCATTAATATTCTCCGGCCTTGCCTCATGGAATTTGTTATGGTGTTTCGAGGATGTTTCGAGGATTGATAGCTTGCCGTGAATGGTGGAATTTTTAAGATTTGTCTCTTACTATTACTTACTTAAACTTGAATACGTAGATGTTTATTCGTCCCTGTAGTTCCGGGATCAGAATAGGGCTACGGTATATTTTTGCCTGTCGTTAGAGGCGAATAAAGGGGGCTTCCGGGGTTGCAGGCGGAAAGAGTGGGAGCTCAAACCTTCCACCTCGGTGACCCTGGGAAGGACGGCGATATGTGTGATCGCCTGCCTAGCTCACTCGGGTGGAGCCTGATAGGGCATTGCGCTCAGAGGACTCCAGTTGCGTTTCTTTGGAGTGAAATATTTTGAAAATAATAGATATCGACTGTACACGTTGATATAGGATGCCACTAAAAACACTATAGTTTTTAATGCGTGCATAAAATAGTATTTAGTGTTCCCTCAGAGCCTGTGCCATCTTTAAATTCCTATAATATCATTTACATGTATTCCTATAATATAATTTATTTACATACATGTTAATATTTTCCAAAATAAGTTGATTCTTCAATATTTTTTGGTTATGTTTATCTATTTAACTCCCTTGGTATTCGTCAGCGAACATAGATGAACTAGAGGACTCACACCGCGGTCCTCTGTCGAGCATTGTTCTTGCCACCCGTTTTAGCCGCCTTTTACAATTTATATATTGCAGGAAATAAGATGCAATAATTATAAATACTTATTGTGAGAAGGATAGTGTATTTGCTGTCATGGAAACTCGTATCATACTTTCATAGAGATAAATTTTACAAAATGTCAACCAAATTGTTAATTACTTCTAGTTTTTTGATCACACGAGGCGAAGTAAATAGGAGCGAGCGCTTGAAGCATTATCTCGGAATAAAGTAGACTTCCATTAAATTAATTATTCTCAAATCTGAAATCATATATCAAATAAGCTGAAATCGCGATCTTGACCACACGTGACAATACTTACACAAATAAATATAACATATTTGATCGTACCTAATCTACAAATGTTCTAAAAAGATAGAGTTATAAGTTATAAGCTACAGGAATTTCGGGCCATATATATCGCAGCTTTAAGCGAGACAACACTTTAGATATACTCTATAGATATGATTCTATACAAAGATTCTATGGGTGTGATCCCGTCGATAGATTCTATAGATACGATTATACTATACTAGGGAAATAGATTGTATATCGAATTATTGAAAGCATACTCAATAAGATTCATGAAGGCAAACAAGAAGTCCAATATATTTCTTCGGAATAGGTTCACACACATAAGTAAGTAGCCACTGCCGCATAAACACATTTATAATCTAACCCAGATTAGGACATAATTTTACATGAGGTTGGCCTTTGAGGTTTATCTCTGAGGACTAAGTTAGAACGCCTTGAATAAGAATCTCCCTTAGTTCCTTAAAACATACCTGAGAGTAGATCCGCGCGGTGGACTATTGCTTAAGTAACAGTCCATCGCGCTGGCCTAGTGCGAATTGATAGACTTCACAAACCTTTCAGAACTTTTTTAGATAACTCTCAGGTGTGTTGGTTTTCCCACAATGTTTTTCTTTATCGTAAAGCAGTGATAATTAATTTCTAATACGCATCTCATTTCATATCAAAATCAGTTGCGCGTGCCAGGGATTTGAAACTTAGACCCCCGATTGAGAGTTAGTTTTGAGCATTAGACCATCGCAACTCAATTTCTGGTACAATGTAACAATATATCAGCTTAACGCTTTCTACACTATAGTCATACACACAAAGACGAACACTGAAATACCCAGAAGCAGAATAGAATTCCCTTACCTTTACCTTATTTGTTATTAATTAAACCAATTAAAAGCTTAAAAAATGTTAAACCTACATTTTATAAAATATTAAATGAAAAGTAACCGAGGTAGGCCACTAATTAAAACTTAATTAAATATAAAAAGATTAATATTTGTATATACATATAAAAAGCTTAATTTTGTAGCTACTTTTAACCCTGATTTTAGGTGTGAATCCGAATTTTTACGTTAATTTAAGACTGAATGCGTGAAAGCCTTTGCATGTAGACCTTGACATATTTGTTTTATCTGTGGTTGAAGTTTAGGAAGCTTTTAGCGGGAAGTTGAACGACGCTACCATTTGTTTGGTTTGTAATTAACGTAAAATTTCGTTTGATTGCGAATGCACAAGTACTTTGCTGGATTTAATACAATTATTAAAGCACTTGTTTGTAATTACAGGGTAACGCTGTTATATTTTAATTAGTAAGATGGTAAAATAAATATGATGTTATTCATCTACAAAATCAAGCAACGTCGGGTGTGGTCAACAGCAGGATGGGTCAACGCTAGTGGCTAAATTTCATGTATCTACTCTTTCGAACATCTATGGTACGTTAAAACGTTGGACTCTATTATAATTATATAGAAATCTTTTCACAACGTAGAACGAGTATGGTTCGACCGAGAGGGAATCACTGAAGCGACCATCTTAGTCCTCGGGAGGGGCCACGCATCTGTGATTTATTTCATACAGAACCTCTGTTTTATATTAAGTTGGCTATTAAGGACGTGACATTTACCATTATGTCAACTGCATGCTCGTTTGCTGTATATTAAATATATAAATATGAGCATGTGTACATAAATATATAATATTGATAAGAATAAATCAATATTACGTATGTATCAATAATAAATAAATCAATTTTATATATTTATTTTGACGCCTCCCGTGGCCCCAAAAAGGCAATTAGACCTTCTTACAGCGTTTAACGAGGCTGGATATTTGATTACCGCCGCCATCTTTAAATTGTTATTAGACTGTCATTGACACGCTAATGGGTTTTTAGTCTCATGTTTCTGTTAATTACGACATTACTTTGAGGAGTATTATACCGGTAGTCATTATGATTATAATTTGTAACTGAATATATCATGTATTACTTTTAATTATTTGATATTTTATTTGTTGATATTTGAGAAATTTGATACAATTTTTGTAGAAATATTTTTGGTCGTCCATAATCCCAACACATAAGAAAGTTTTGCAAGAAAAGAATACTCCAAAACCCATATTCGTAACTAGCTGCGCCCCACGGTTTCACCCGCGTATTAATTACTACAAAGAAAACTAATTCATGTATTTATTTGGATAAGAATAAATATTATATTTATAAAAACAACTTCGCAAATAATGCATTATTTTGGAAGAAATTTGGTTAGCATATAAAAGTCAATTCTGTCATACATAATTTTTACAAAACTTTAACCGTTTACGCAGCGCATGCAGCGGAAGCTCTCATAAGAAAAAAAACTCCGATTTTGAAACATTCTTCATTGGTGCTCCGCTCCTGTTGCGCGTTGTTTCGTCCTGTTAGCGTGATGATATATAGCCTATAGCCTTCCTCGATAAATGGACTATCTAACATCGAAAGAATTTTTCAAATCGGACCAGTAGTTCCTGAGATTAGCGCGTTCAAACAGACAAACAAAAAACAAACAAACAAACTCTTCAGCTTTATAATATTGGTATAGATATGGAAATATAGTTAGATTACTTAAAAATTCAATACAACTAATCGAAATAACTTACGTTAGTTACTATAGTGTATTTATCTTATCACACTCCCAAGCTATCGACATTGTATGTTTAACTTTCGACAAACCAGCATTAGCATAGCGGCCTATATTTATTACTAGCTTTGCCCAGCGGTTTCGCCCGTGTTGAAGAAACGTAACACATATATTGTATGGGCGATACGGACAAAACGTACACGGTGATCGTTTTGAGGAAACATAATAAACTCGAAATAAGGGCATTGGTCAATGCATGGGGCACTTGTGCTACACCAATTTTGTACAATATATCTTAATATATATAAATTACGTGTCACGTTGTTTGTCCGGGGTTAACTCTTTAACTACTAAACCGATTTCAATCAAAATTGCACATCGAATGCAGTTTTATCCAACTTAAAAGATAATATACTTTATATTTATACAAATTACGCGCCACGTTGTTTATCCGCTATGGGCTACTAAACTACTGAACCGATTTCAATCAAATTGGCACACAGTGTGCAGTTTGATACAACTTGAAAGATAGGATAGCTTATATCTTACATACATTATGTGTCACGGTGTTTGTCCGCTATAGACTCTTAAACTATTGATTCGATTTCAATGAAATTTGCACACCGTGTGCAGTTTGATCCAACTCGAGAGCTAGAATAGCTTATATCTTATATAAATTACGTGTCAGGTTGTTAGTCTGCTATGGACTCCTAAACTACTAGGTATATAGGTAGGTATATAATCTGTTGGGTGGTATTTTTGTTAGATGCTTTAAGAGTTCCGTACCCAAAAGATAAAAGCGAGACCCTATTACTAAGACTTCTTTGTCTGTCGGTTCGTCTGTCTGTCTGTCTAACACCAAACGGTTCATGACCGTGATAGGCAGACAGTTGAAATTTTCACAGATCATGTATTTCAGTTGCCGCTATACCAACCTCTACTAATAGCAGCTTAAAATAAATATTTAAGGGGCTCCCATACAACAAATGTCATTTTTTTGTTCCATATTAATAATGGGCAATAGGTAGACGCTTGAAATATTCACAGTATATTTAGTTCTATATTCATTTTAAAAATAAATAATGAAGTCAAAATGAAATAAATATTTGAGGGGGAGCTCCCATACAACAAACGCGATATTTTTGCCGTTTGTTTATAGACAATAGTACGGTACAAGAGGAGGCATAGATTTAAAAAAGAGTGTTTTTCCCATAATCAGATATCTTATATGTTGGTTTATCTCGGGTTGGATATGCATAAAAACATACACATTTTGCTGCCAGATAATAACACTACATCCACTATTTTATACAAAGAAGTATTGAACAATTAAAGCATACATAATAAGTTTAATAATATAAACATTAGGTATATAACATAATAAGTTTAATACACTTTAAACGTAAGAAACAAAGGGTAAGATTCACACACCAAAATTTTACATAATAGAGTATAGATTTGCGTCAAATTGGCATGCAAATAGGTACATATGTACATACATAGGCGATAAAAACATAGCCCTCCTTTTGGCAGTAACAAGCGAACGTTACACTATAAACATAAGCAAAATACTCGTTACAATTACGCGGAAACAAACAAAGCATAAAGCTCGCGAACTCGAAGTGCAGTAGCTACGTACTCGCTAATACAAAAAGGAGCGAAAATGGTCGGTCGCATCCGCGGCCTCCGCCAATAGCATAAAATATTATGCCTCCTCTACACTACTCGCGAAGTTGAACGATGTTAGTCGAATACAATAGTGTAGAACCGCGTTTCCCAACCTGTGGTCCGCGGTCCCCTGGGGGTCCGCGAGTATACATATGGGGCTCCGCGATGTCATCTCTGGACCATAAATCGCTCATTAAATGCAAAGTTTTATTAGAACAATGTGATCTAAGCACACGTTATTTTAAAAAATTAAAAAAGATGCGTCCAATGATATATATCTCTGATTTAGTTGCAAAAAAGCAACACCAACTTTCACATTATTTTTTTTTCATATTTTTCATAATAAACAGTTTTAATTACCTTCTGTATTTGTATTTTATTGTATCTGTAATAACTAAAATAAATACCTAATCCGTTTTTTTGCTGTTTATTTTATTAACGGGATCCGTGAAAATTGTGCTTGATTTCCTAAGGGTCCGTGGACTGAAAAAGGCTGGGAAACGCTGGTATTGAAAGTCATTTCGTCTTACCTCGTCGAATTTTACTTCGCTTCGGGCGACTTCCATATGTTGTCGGTTTTTGCGCCCGAGTCAAAGGGTAAGTTGAATGAATGAGCTTATCGCGAAGTTGCGCGAGTGTGTAGTGTCGCACTTCGGACTTTAGCCAAAGTTCCTAGAGTACTTCGCCGAGGAACTTCGCAAGCAGTGTTAGAGGAAGCATTAACTTATATGGTAGCAAAATGCTAGCGCGTCGCCTAACGGGATCGAATGACGTACCAGCGTGCGCCGGCGTACGGGCCGATCGTGCTAGCTAGTAAACAACGCTCTTAGCCGAGGCTTGCTTGTTGATTTAATTAAAGTTATTTTTATGTTTACTTCTATTTTTATTTATTTAATTTTGATCCTTTTTATTAATTATATTATTGAATATGTAACAAAAATGTTGTAAATTTATTATATTTAAATTATTATAAATTTGTAATTTTATTGTAATTTTATTGTAATTTTATTTTTGTTGCTGCATTACTTACAGCCTTACTTGAATTTAGTATATCAACGCAAAGCAAAGCTAATTACAATTGGCCGTCCCGAAATGTCTGTGCCGTGTTTAAATTCAACGTGCGAATCAGTATGCAAACGAGTCGCCCCACACCTGGCGGATCGCTTACTATGTAATTACTTTTTCTAATTAACAAATCCTCAATTAATGCCCAAAACTTGTAATACTGTATAATTTTTGATAATATTAACAAGAGCGAAAAATTATTATTTTCTTCTGGTTTTCGTTTTATACTTACCTATCCTAAAATTTTTCAAAGTAAAGGAGAGCCTTGAAAATCTTCTGCTGTTGATTGAAGTCTGTCAAATTTATTTAGTTGATATTTTTAGACTAAACGACTAATCAAAAACGTTATTTTTTACTTGTACTGTAATCTTGAAAATGATCACGTGGGTTTGGCGCCGCACCTGTTTCTACTTTATAGACCTTAGAGCTAAAATAATTTTAACTTTCACAAATACCGCGACGTTCACAAGTATCTCGATTTGCGTTTTTCACTAAGTATAGTAAGTAACAGATAGTGAACTAAAAGGTTCTCGTGAAACGTTAACCTGATTAGATTTTTTTTGTATTAATTACGTCCATTTCTTCAAGTAGACCACACGCCTTGTGAAAATGTCGCCTCATCATAACCTTAAAACCAGAACACAACAGCGATTGACTTGATAAGGAAGAAATAGGTAGTGGACAGTAGTGCCGTTACACTTAAAACATGAATGATTCTGTCACATTTAATTTCGACTATATCATTCCGCGATTATTCGCCCCGCGATCATGTTCTACAATATTACTATAAACAGAAATATAAACGACATTTATTTAAGAGCTTAGTCTATCGGTAATACTTCGCATTTATTTTAAGTGGATCCATTTTCCTAATATCTCTTTAATGACTCGGGACCTCATTAAATATTTATTTATTCTTGCTTTTAGTAAAATCGTTTTTCAGAAGTATTAAGGACCGGTACCTAATAATTAAGTCAATTGTAGCAAGGACTCTTATACAATGAAGTTGTGTGACTACAATTTCAATTCTACCAACGTTAAAAATTATTTTGAAAAAAAAACATCTTAAATGATTTAGTAAAGTATTGTAATGAAAATGAAATACTTCATGGCCATCAATTTGGTTTTAGAAGGAATTGCTCTACTATAGATGCAGGAATTGAGTTATTAAAGTATGTATTTGCTGCCTTGGATGGATCGCGCGATGCCCTCGGTGTGTTTTGTGATTTGTCTAAGGCCTTTGATTGTGTCCACCGTGATACACTGGTCAGGAAACACCAATACGGGATCAGGAACAGGGCTCTTAACCTTTTGACTTCTTATTTAATGATAGAACTCAAAGGGTTATTATAAATGGTACTAAATCGTCTGGCGCTTCTGTTACATTGGGCGTTCCGCAAGGTTCATTACTCGGACAATTCTTGTTTTTAATTTACATCTATGATCTGCCCCACTACATAGGGGCTAATCACATGACACTTCATTATTATTTAGTATTAAGAGACAGCCAAATTTGACGAAGTAAATAATGCTCTCTCGAAGGTCATACATTGGATCAACATAAATGACCTTCTTCTAAATGAGAAAAGAACTAAATGTATCAAGTTCTCATTGCCTAACGTGAGGCAGGTTGAAACCAATGTACAACTCAATGAAACGATTTTGGACCTTGTGGAATCAACTATCTTTCTAGGCGTTACTTAAGATGCCAAATTGCAATGGGGTCCCCACATTGAAAAATTGTCGGGTAGACTCAGTTCGGCGGTCTATGCTGTGAAAAAAATCAGGTATTTGACTGACGTTGAAACAGCTAGAATAGTTTATTTCAGTTACTTTCACAGTATAATACCTTACGGTGTACTGCTGTGGGGGTACTCCTCAGATCTCAATTCTGTTTTTGTATTGCAGAAAAGGGCTATACGAGTCATTTATAACCTGGGTTCAAAATCATCACCTAAAGAATTATTTAAAGAAATCAATATTGTAACTGTTGTATCTCAATTTATATACGAAAATTTAATGTATGTTAAGAAAAATATTAATAAATTTAGTAAAACGATGTGATACACACGATATAAATACTAGGAACAAACACGATCGCTCTGTACATGTTACTCGTTTTCACAAAATTACCAATTCTTTTATGGGTCAATGTATATGCTTTTGTAATAAATTTCCTATGGGAATCAGAAACTTGTCAATAAGCAAATTTAAAGCATTGAGGCTAAACTTTGCCGCAAAGCAAATTATAAAATTTCTGAATACATAGAAGACAAGGCAGCTTGGGACTGATCAATATAATATATACTTCAATGGTTAATTGTCAAAGTGTAACGTATCTTGCCAGACAAGTCTCTATTTAGTCAAATGTAAGGCAACATACTGGAGCTAGCTTTAATTGCCCATGTAATAAACAAGATGCTTAAAAAAAGTATTCCAAAGAAAAAAGATAAACCCACTGAGTTTCGTGCCGGATCTTTCAGATGAGGTCATTTTCCGATCCGGTGGTAGTGTAAGAAAAAATATTGTAAACGACAATTTGTAAGTGCCCCCGTAGGCCTATGCAAAATAAAGGCATTTCATTTCATTTCACAGCATAGTAAATTTTTTTTAAAACATCTTTTGTAAACAGCTCGTTAAGGGCTGGCGGATACATTTTTTTTAATATTGAAGTAGCAAACGAGACGCAGTTCACATTGGTCAGTGCCCACTGCCTGAGGACATCTGTAATCAACTCCAGACACGTCAGTTTTTTACCTTCGGTTACCACAAGTGCATTGCTACGCCTACGGACCAAGTTGGAACGCCTCGGATAAGCATATGACCCTTACTAAACCCCTCAGACCAAAATACAGCAACACTTAACAGAAAGACTTATTTTATTTAGAAATAACACCTTGACTTGCTCCACCCGCACACTATCATATATCAAACAAACAGGTGACGTGATATAC
>MOOZ01001367.1:18220-31860 GCA_002930495.1 Cecropterus lyciades | reverse complement strand
CTTAAGTGCTTAATTTCACAAACATAAACACTGAATTACGCGTCCCAAAATTACAGCATTATGTTATGATTTAATAACCACAGCTTGTTCCACGCACCCATTGGCCTCAGTTGTTCAACTGACTAATTAATTTAATTAATACGGACTGTATTAATACGCTTTTGTGATGGAGTGAGCGCCCGAAGCGATAGTTTCTGAAACGTCTGTTTGTTTCGATGTAATTATATTATAACATTCTTGGAAATCACTAGACCTTTGCTTTCAAATGTTTCTTACTATTTGTAATAGACATCAAAATTACTGCTGAACTGAAAAGAGAAATACAAGTACAATTATTAAGGTGGTACTGAAGGTGGTAGAACTCGTTGTGGTTCGACTCCGGAAGCACCACCGCCACACCTATTTCTGCCTAATAACAGCAGTGTAGCGCTGCTGTGTTCTGGTCTGAAGGGTGTGGTAAGGGAGACATACTTTTCCGAGGCATTCCATCTCAGTCCTTAGGTGAGACTTTGATCTTATCTAGGGTTGATTATAGATGTCCATGGGCTGCAGTAGCCACTTACCATCAGATGGGCTGCATGCTCGTATGCTACTTCCATACTATAAAAAAAAAAATGAAATATATAAAACAGAAATTAAAATGTATAAAAACTGTTATATTTTTTAATGTGCTAGCTCACACATGTGCTATATTAAACATGACAATATAAAAAGTAAGTGCAACCTAACAAAAAAACTTGAACCATAACACAAATTCTGTCAATGAGCTCATTATAAGTTTAAAGACCACTTCTACATACAAAATGTTCACCGAATTTTTTTCTGAGAACCATTAGCGCACCGAATTTCGCCTCAATTAGAAAGTTCGCATCAACATAAAGTGAACAACTCAGCTGAAGAATAATTGTTCTACATCGCTTGAAACGTTTCGCTAAGGTTTTATTACGTGAATCGAGTGAGAGAATTTTTCCCTACTTTCAGATATAGTAGACTAGTGTTATGCCCTTGGTTTATAATGAACGAGTAAGCGAGTTTTTATTGAACGAGTAACGAATATAATAACATACCGGGATACCTATTTGTAATATTTACTTTATAGATAATTGAATCGTAGCGGTGAACTCTGTGCCGATGCTATATGTTTTTTGTAAGATTAAAGTAGCAATCGAGCATGAAGACTGTAATATCTAAATAAAGTCAGTACATAGTCGCAATTCAATTCAATTTTTTATTATTACAATATACATATATCAATATTTATAGTCATTAAGCATCATTATTCTAGGTATTGTCATCAAGAAATTCTTTAAGAGAGTAATAGGCTTTTTGAATTAAGAACATCTTAAGTGTTTTTTTTAATCAGATCCATTTTTACTTTTGATGTGATCAGGTAGAGCGTTATGTACTTTAGGTCCCATACAAAATTGTATATCTTGGAACAATTTAGTCCTAGAGTAAATGTTTTTTAGCCTATTTGTACGTCGATTAATCGTCATTTTTTCATATTTTTTAATGTCATATTTTATTAGCAGGGCTACTTCATAAATATATCTGGAGTTAATCACAGATGCATTGCTATACCCGAGCACTCAGACTATCATGGTCGCCTCATATGCAGAACTGCTTCACGCTACAATAGTCGTAGCGGTGATACCTTTCCGGTTCAAGCACACTCGTTCTACAACCCTCTAAACCTGATTGGCAATGAATATAAGCTTTTAAGGCTTTTTACCTTAGATTTTTTGGATAGCAACGCATTTGAAGCCGCTACCATACCTATGATTAATCTAATTGGTTACAGATGTCAATAGAAATTAGTGACAATTTACCATCAGGTCGAGTACCCGCTTATTTGTTACTTAAACCCGAAGAAGACGTCACACAGACTTGTGTTCTTCATTGTTCACACTTAGTTTAGCAGGAATATCAGATCTACTTTACTCTTGTATATGTCGTTATATGCAAGATCGTAAGCGAAATCACATAAATTCTTTGGGAAGGTTCGTGTCTTAGTACCGTATAAAATTAGGGTGCTATGACTCTTTAATCAACCTGTACTTGAAATAAATACATCTACAAAGAAAAAGTAAAATGTAACAAACAATATTACGTGAAACTCAATCGTAATTCAATATGTAGGTACACATAAAAAACTTAAATAACCAATTTGACTTCGAGCATTGAAATTGAAAGGTTTTGCACGCCGAAGAATGAGGTTCTATCCACAACATTGGCTTGGCAACAAGGCTTGTGACGGTCCTCCACCGTTCGGTTTCCACGCATTTTTCACCTCGAGGTTACAATATATGGATATTCCTCATGAGATATTAAGCAAAAATACAAAAAAATGCAAATAGATCTCTATTTAAAATCCGGAGATGCATTTGCGATTCTGGTGTTGAAAACGTACATAGGCGACGATAACTACTTTCCATCAGGTACCCGTCTGTCCTATATAAGTTTATCATGAAATAATAAAATGTTACTCGCTCTTCGCCTCTTGCTAGCAGTGTTACATCCCAGAGGCGAACCGATAAAACTAACGAAGGTTTATCGAAGTTGGCATGATGGATGAAAGAACGAGTTGCCCGTATGAGTGCGTGGATTCGTATAAAGTTAGTACTTCGAAGTTGCTGAGTTATTTCTTTCTCGGTATTTACATTTACTTTATGATAGTATTTTACTGTCGTTTTATTTCAAATAAAACTTACTTTTGAAGTAAATAAATACAGTTGATTGGCATCTGTATCTCTGGTATTTGTATTAAAAAGACATTTTTACAGACATTTTACTTTTATTTGTTTTATTTAACTGTTTGTCTAGACGTCTATCCAAGCTTGACGTGAACTGAAACGTTTAAAAATAAATCCTAATATTACAGATTGACTTCTTAATAATCTATCGAATTTTCCTTAGTTTTAGTGTATCACATAAATAGCTCAATTGTACCGTATACTATGAGCACCCGGTACATATTACATGTAGCAATATCTCGATCACATTAGTCTAAAATATATTTATTGCGATTATTGTATAGTTTTGTATTGTATATTTTCAAGGTGGTAGAAGTCTTTGTGGTTCGACTCCGAAAGCACCACCGCTGCACCTATTTCTGCCTAATAACAGCAGTGTTATGCGCTGTTATGTTCTGGTCTGAAGGGTGTGGTAAGGGAGACATACTTTTCCGAGGCATTCCATCTTAGACCTCAGGGGTAGCAACGCATTTGTGGCAAACCTTAGGTGAGACTTTGATCTTACCTAGGGTTATAGGGTTGAGTGAGCTGCATGCTCGTTTGCTACTTCCATACTGTAAAAAAAATACATGTATTATGACGAACCGCGAGGCGGAGCGGTCATTGTACCTATTGATACGCAATAGGTTTCGATTGCGATTTTCGACCTGACATATCTTAATGATGAGTTTAATTTACAGTTTTAGGTCTGGGTGTTTGTGTATTTATCTTGGAGGTACCTCCGCTACAGCAATTTCTACCGAGAATCAGTTCTTGCGTTTCGGTGTGAGAGGGTGGTTGCCGATTCACTTTCATATGAGGCGACCACACTAGTCCTCGACATCAGCAAAGCATCTGAGATTGACTACAGATAGAAGCTCTGTTCTATATGAAAGCAAATACATACAGCTTATAGATTTCTATGGGTAGCAGTGACCACTTGTCACTAGACGGATTACGTGCTAGTATGCTACTTTAATTTAAAAAATTTAAAAATGGGTAGATGGTTAACTTAATTAATTTAAAAATTGACGAACACCTTTTCCTTAACATTATATTTTCAAAACTCTTCCAAATGCTTCCAAAACTCTTCCAAATAAAATAATTAATTACTACGCTTCTTAAGATATACAGGACGTGACCGGAACTAAGATTAGCGGTATTCATCTCGTAATATTTCCGGCAATGCCACTTTAATCTGTATTCAAAATGCACGTTCGCTTTATGGATTTCGTGACATTCACATAACGGATTTAACCTACGAGGGAATGAAATAGAGTACATTAAACTGTGCTTTCTATAATAGAAAAATGACTTCTAGAAGTCCTCGGTTTGCAACTCCAGTCCATAGCTACTTTGATTATACCTCGAGGAAACCTCTAAGATTAATTACACTAGCGCCGTTATTCTAATGAGATCCAGAATTAAAATTTTACATTAATTTTCAGCTTCTAGTTTCAGTGTCGTTGGAAAATCAGGCGCTTGATAATAGAGGAAGAAAGATAAAGTCCTTTATTCATAGAATATTCACATTTAATAATATTTGAAATTTCAAATCCCGCAGCTCGATCATTAATGGCGCTGCGAGGTGCTGAATCCAGGTATCGAATTTTTCTGAACATTTTGTGCAACAATTAATGTTAATTCTTATAAGTAATTCTATCAGATGATGCTATTAGGCCCCGTTTGTGTATACAAACAGACACGGGCCGTGACAGACAAATTAATATTTTCTTATAAAATGTGCAGTATCGTATCGAATAGACGAGTATTTCAGTATAATTTTATCTGTTTATATAAAACAAGCCGAATCCACATCTTTTGTATCGCAAAGGTCTCATAGAACCTGGGCCATTGTGGCTAACTTAGTTTCAATTTTAATAGTAGCTATTGTTCATTTGTTTAACCTCGAGCAAGTAATTCAATAGAGACCCAAAAGTGTTTCAAGGCGTAGGAAGGTGAATGAATAAATACATTACTAAGTTTAATAATGATCTAAACTTTTTCACTTTGTTATACTGTATAATACATACATTAATGGTTTTAAACGAGGCGAGCTTCTGTTTCATGATTATTAAAGTAATAATGGTGGTAACTACTTTCCATTGATATTAATAATACAACTTAGTCATACCTGTTCCCTGCGGTTTCATTTGCATATAAAAAGTAATGATTTACCTAAAATTGTTTTAACTTTTGACATAGTAGATAGATTTTAATGCAATAAAGACTAAATGTTTAACACGATTACTACACTGCTACTGTACTACTTTAGATATATCTTTAATACACTTAAAAATCCTTTGATTTACATTCTGTTCTTTTATATTTTATACGATTATAAAACACACCGACACTAAAAACACGTTGAAAATATAGAAATATTAATTATCTGTTCTTCAAAATATCTTTTTGCAAATATGCAATATATAGAACTTGTTTTTTATCATAATACTTAATAATTTATTCTAATATGAATGTAGTAATTTGGCCACTAACCTATTACCTAATACATCTTCGTGAGAAAATCGCCATTCCACTCCTGAATGACGATTACTTGCGAAAATGGCGGATAAAAAGATAATGGAGGCATGAATGAGATCAATCAAGTGTTGGAAAATTATCATCGATTCTTCCCAAGTCCAAAGAATGTAATGTGAGTGTTAGGTATAAGAGCTTCACAAACTATATATTTATATACATATAATGAAAATGAAAGTTCCGTGTGTCAGTATATCCCTATATTTGCAAAAAATAGTTTTGAGGACTGATAGTAAGTAATAATAGAAATAGGTATCTATTATTTTTGAACCGACTAATGTGTGTTTGAAATTGCTGATATAAATTATGCTGATATAACTAATTTTATTCAAAAATATATTTTCAATCCATGTATTTCTGTACGATTTTGTCTATGTTTCAATTCTTATCTATTTTATACAATAAACATAGTATGTATGTATGTAAAATACATATAGTATGTAAAATCGATTCTGAATCACAGAACTTTCAAACAAGCGACGCGTAAGGTGACAACTCCATGTCTGTCGAAACGAAATCGCTCCGAGATGACTAAACTTCGGTTGTATAACAAAGTAACTTTCGTAATAACAGTAATAAATAGACAATTGCCTTTACCGTTACCAAGAAAACAAGCCAAGGATTTTGGATTTTTTCAAGTCCCATCTTTAAATTTATATTAAGAATCTTAATGTAATTCATTGAAATAATCCCAAAGACTTAACTGTTAATCTTTTTACATATTATTCAAGTAACAAAAGTGCAGTCCTCCTGATTGTGAGTGGCAACTGCCGAAAATGAATATCTATAATCAACCTCAGATTAGTGTAGTCAGGGTTGGTCATGCATGCGTTGCTACCCCTAATGAATAACTTGAAACACGTCTTATTAGTATACTTTCGAAAACACTTCAAGTCAGAATAAAGTTTGACACTGCTTTTAAAAGACATAAATAAAAAGCCATGGTGTTAGTATCTTTGGAATCCTTAAAGAGTTCTATCTTTATACTAGCTAACCCGGCAAACGTTGTTTTGCCATATAAAGCAAAAACGCAGCGCATGCAGCGGAAGCTCTCATTAGAAAAAAACTCCCGCTTTTGAAACATTCTTCATTGGTGCTCCGCTCCTGATGGTCTTAGCGTAATGATATATAGCTTATAGAAAGAATTTTTCAAATCGGACCAGTAGTTCCTGAGATTAGCTCGTTCAAACAAACAAACAAACTCTTCAGCTTTATAATATTAGTATAGATTTGACGTCAATGTCTACTAAACGTAATGGAATGCATTTACCAATGACGCAATAAAATTCAAAGACGTAAAAAGACGTTCCGTTTTTGCAGGGCCATTTGGAAATTTATTTCAAAATTCGCGATTTTACTATCCCGAGGGATCAAGGGATAAATTATTTTAGACTAGACGGTCAACGTCACCGTTATCCTTCAGGTAACATCGCAAAGTGATTCCAGAAGTTCATCCGCACATAAGTGTATACATTTAGACGCATTAACTCTGTTGAAAGTAGTTGCTTGGAACCTGACCCGCATTAATCTCGTCAGTGTAATAAATTCGTTTATGTGTTTGTTGTTACACTTGTTGACTGCAATTTTACAGTGATTTTAGAGTTAATGTAGAATTAGAAAGTATGCAGTATAATGTATTTAATATTCTCATATTATTTTATCAAAACGCGCGTTGGCCAAGTTCAGACCGGCAATGCAGCGACGTGTGTTATATTACACGAACCATTTGGAACAACTTTTGACCTCTTAATATCAAGTTTATCATGATTAAAGTATCTTCATTGTCGTGTATGTATGATAAGTAGGTAGGTGTTGAATTGTCGGTGTTACACAGGAAGACGTTGCTACCTATCCCCTGGATTTTATCACTTAGTAGTCTTCTACGACTTTCACGGCAAGAGAAGAAGTGATGCTTTTAATATGTTACGGGTACTCACGATATGTGGTTTTTAATTTATTTTTGCCGATATTTCGACCCAGTTACATGGATCGTGGTCACGGCGAAACTGTGATGGCGCATGACGGGAAGAAACTGTTGACAAGCACAGTGGTAGATTAACCCTACGTCAAGTTCGTTTTTCTTCTTTAGCTTCCATGTCACGACACACAACACTAACTGTATCCTTACGCACCGAACTTTGCATTATTTGTGATTTTTTTCGATTTTTGCGCTAATTTAAAATCATCTTTCCCTTGTTTCAGAGAAATAATTATTATTTTCACATAAAATATTACCATAATAGTTTTAGATACATTTGTTTTGTTTAGAATAATTTACTTCCGAAATGAAATTTTATGCATAAGAAGATACATGACACTATTTTGTTGTATAAATTCATACAAAACACTAGCACACAGTAATGCTAAAGTTTGTAATAATAATAACTAATAACAAACAACAAATTACTTACTTTTCCATTTTATAAACACTCAAAACGAATCACACCAAATCACTTCAAACTTCCGCTATATTGTACTGAATCTATGCGATATACGATGTTGACAGCATACAATTTTATATATCATAAAATGTAAAATATTATATGAATGCATCAAATCTGTTAAAACAAAATCGTGTATAGTTTATTTATCTTCATTTTCGTCTATGACTCCTTATGGAAATAATGCATATTATATATAAAATTGTCCAGCGAACGGTAGTTTTAAGTTATAGCATACACGTGTGCATTTGTCAGTGGGAAGATTAAACTGTAAGTACCATGAGCGTAAACCATAATAACTTATTGAAACATTACTTTGCGTTTTAAAATAAAATTTAGTAAAATGTATATTTTTTGAAATTTAATTATATAAACGTAAAAATTTCCCTTTAAACTCTCTGGTGTGTTCCTCACGATGTTGCGCTTCAGTCTAAAGCACTGATAATTATTTTATAATAAGCCTGTGCTTATTATAAAATATTTGAAAATATTTAAGAGAATTTTAGAGGTGAGCCTGGGATTCGAACTTCGGACTCCAAGGTTCGTCCAAGAGAGCGAGGTTCAACCAATGGGCTATCACTGCTCTTAATTAGAGTAGTTGAAGACAATTAATTCCTTCTTCCTAAAAATTGTAAGAATTCTTATTCACTCCCATTTAATTAGATTCATAGGAAATCCCGCGATGACAAGATTTAGCGGACCATATTCCGTAAGAAGGTTTATAACCAAAGAATGAAATAAAAAGTTAAAAGAGCCCTTTGTAATATTCTATCGAGATGAAGAAATGAATAAAAGGATGAGGTTATGAGCTTCTGTGGATTAAATTTAGATTTTTCTTTGACCGCCGCTCTCATATTGTTCTGGTATAATGAAAATTAATCTTCTTTTGTTTTTATGAAATATTTTTGCATAGTATTTTCGTCGCTAATTAACATGACTAGTTTATGCCCGCGACTTTAGGAGCACCGGCACACCGGTACGAAATTTTTTAACAATATGGAAGACGAGCATGCATTCCACCAGGTAAGTGACCATGCCACGTGGATATATGTAATTAATCTCAGATGACATCAGTTATCAATGATTTTTTTTAAGATTTTAGCGTTATTTTTTGCACAACGTATGGCGTAACATGTACATAATTCTTTTCAAATTTACTTATTTTTACTTTTATTTTACTTGATTTTAAAAGTTTAAAATCTGCCTTCAATGACTTTACGAATTAGTACCATTTAAACCGAAGTTACGAAACGTTAATTGAAATAGGTTAGATTGTTATCAGCTCGCTTACACGCTTATGTGATAACCTTTGAAAGAGAATAAATTAAACCGTCAGTCAGCTTACGGTGAGGTCTTATCACTGACCTCGGAAGTTTCACAAATATATGTTATATATACTACTGCCCTAATCTTGGATTTTATGCAATAGAAACTGTGCCCTTAGTACGAATGTTTTAAATAAATCAAACCACTAACTGAATATCAAATTTATAATATTAAGCTTAGCGTTTTCAAACTGCATTACTTTGACGGAAAATAAATTGAAACGTCAGTCAATTGAAAGAACCGTGGTTTGTTAATAGCTCTAAACTTGTAAAATATTCATTACATTTTTATAAAATTTACTCTATTACGCCAAAAGAGAGTTCGCTTGAAGTTCATTTGATTAGTTTACGGCGACCCTTTCACTGGAAGATTATGCCTTTAAAGCCTTAATTTTAAACCTCTCACAAGACTTACACTAATGCTTCCTTGGGAATAACAAGGCCTCTTTGGGCGCAACAGGTATAAAATTTGTTTTCGACAAATAGTTTCGTAACTGTATCAAGATTTACATATCAAGTTGTCTACAGCAATTCTTCAACAATCGGACATTCCGTACAGTATGACTGCGCGAAATTTAAAATTCATCCTGCATTCATTCATCGCACAAAGCGAAGAACAACGCTCTTGACGTCCACTTTACAAAAGGCATATCACTATGCATTCCACATTCACGACGTCCGTTCTGATTTCAAAATGCTCCAACTTTCTCTGCATCTTGATTAATTTTCCGATATGTTTGACGGTAATGCATTTTATTGTTATCAACGTTTTAAAGATAGATGTGTTAGAAATCGAAAGGATGTTTTTCATCTCTCCATTGATGAAAAAATTCAAAGTAAACCAATTTGATGTTGGCGCCTTTTAGACCATCTTATCGGCGCCACATTCCGACCAGGCAAAGTGTATTTATACATTCATCAAGGCATCTCTCAAAGATATTCATTAAGATTTTATAAGGTACAATGGGGTTGACATGCACATTTTACTAATTTAAGATTGAAAAATTAAATTAAAAAAAAGTCTTTTAAAGATAAATGTAGGTAGATTCCTTTGTGATTCGACTCCAGTGACAACAGTCGTGTTAACCGTTCGTAATTTTGGTTTTAAGGGAGATAAATATACTTACCTGAGGACGTTCAACTTTATTCTCAGGAGTACTAGCGCATTTGAAACGAAGGTAAGACTACAACCTACAGATGTCCTTTAGGGCCACCAGGTAACGCCAGACTAACGCTAATTCTATTAATGACGAATACAGAATAACGCTAATTAATGAAATATTTATATTTTTAATTCAACACTCCGATTTTTCAATTATTATTGACAGTATAACTTCATATGCAAATAAAATATGACTGAAAATCGGATTAGCAGTGTTGGAAATAAATGGCAACATTGATTTACACAAACATCCTGTCACCCCAAACGTATATACCGTCTCTGTATCGTCGCGGGTAATAAAATAAGGAATTTATTTGTTACTATTTCTTAGTATATTTTTGTATAAAATAACTAACCTCTATTACTATACCATTCACAAGATTGCAGCCTAATACTAATATGTAACGACGGTAAGCCTCTCTAACCTTTTCAGGCTTATAGCGTTTTTTATCCAATTACGATCCCGAGAACCTTAGGATATCACTAATCACGCGCGCTGCGGTGTTCCCGGATATTTGTAATTAAGTAATAGTGTTCCTCTTCATTAATATAGTCAGACGTTATTTTATAAGCTCTATACATAATAAGGTTAAAGTGAAGTGGTTGATACTACGTTGCTTCCGGGATCGCCCGACTTTGACCAGCAATGGAACATTAGTTGCGGCCAGTAACAGATTGTAACTTATTTGGAAGGGAGTTTCGTTGTACCATGATATAGTCATTTTGTTGTATATAATAATTCTTGTTATATAGAAGCAGCATAATATCATGTAGTCCAATTGATGGTTAGTTTCCAGTGCCGCCTATAGACATCTATAATCAAGTCTAGCTAACCCGCGTGGCGGAGCGGTTACCATACCGGTCTGACACGCAGTGGGTTTTGGATTCGATTCCCGGCCAGACCAGACATCTGAATGGTGAGTTTAGATTCTGTTCCGAGTCTGGATGTTTATGTATCCGTCTTTGTGTGTGCATGGTACCGACGACGCAGGGGAAAATCCTAGTATGGGGCTATGAGTGTAGAAAGCGTTTTTTTTTTAGATAAGATTATATTTCCTTAGGGTTGGGCACAGATGCGTTGTTACCTTTTCTCTACTGTTATTAAGTGGTACTCCCGTGTAAGCCTATATTTTTTAACTTTATATTTTCCTTGTAGTTTGACTATAAATGTGACACCACCACACCAATTAACCGTCCTATTAACACCATTGTTAACTATTTCTATGATCGGCCTTGAAAGCTATGGTAGGAAGATATGCTTATCCCGGGCTTTCCTACTTAGCCTTCCTAAGAAGCAACGCATCTGTGATGAAATTCAGATTAGACGACGCTAATTAAAGAAACTCAGTCTTAACCTAACAAGTACCTAACATTTAGTGCTTAAATCAATAAAATCTGTTCTACTGAAAGTTTTATTAATTTTAATTTATATTACCATTTGTAAAACATGGCCAAAACTACGGAGTATATCTAGTATAACATAATATTATGACGATAGAATATAAAGCAAGATTCGTTCTCTATCATTTCCTTTCACATAAAATCTTTTACGTCTTACAAACTTTGGTCTTTTAAAGCGTAATTAGTTTCCGACTTCACACTTCAAATTTCTGCTGATTTCAGAATACGAGTCTTGCTTCGAATATCAGCTAAAAAGTTGGTATAGTTTTGTTCTTTTTACTGCTTTATTAGGTTTCTTTGAAGTTTAACAAGTAACTTCCAACAAGAACTTGAATGAATAAAAATATATTGTATAAATTTGTTGACTATTTGTTATAACTATTTGATATTTGTCGAATTAAGATTATTATAGAATTTTGGAACGAAGTTCTATAACTTGGCTTGTGATACGAGTTGGATCTTACAAATCGTGTCTAAGAAATTTTCAGTCTCTTTTTATTATATGCAACTGTTTTAAAAAAGATTTTGAAATTTTATAGTTTTTGATTAAGTCGATAGATTATTAATAAAAAACTTATGTTATTTTAAGATATGTACTTTAAATATATCATATTACACCTTGATTTCTGTAGTTTTGATTTGATACGACTATGAACACAGACTAAATTTCATAAACTTATACATATTTCTAATATTTATTTTCGTTCCGAAAACAATTTTTTTTTGCGAATATATATGATGTACATGACATACGAAACTTTCAATATTATTTTATGTATGTATGGACACATGATAGCTGTGTTGATTAAATGACTATTGTTTAGGCCTCGTCATTAATAATTGGCGTTGATTGTATTTCCGGCGGTAATCAAATAAGAGAGATAGATGAGTCTATCAATATTGACCTTTACCGAAATTAATCACATATATTAGACAGTGATAGCCGCATGGTTGAAACTCAGCCAATCAATCGAGGATCCGAGGTTCGAATCCCACGCACGCACAACAGATTTTTCTAAAATTATGTGCGTATTAGAAGTTAATTATCGCTGCTCTACGGTGAAGAAAAACATCATGAGGAAACCTACACAGGTAAGAGTTCTTTAAAAAGTTCTCAAAGGTGTGTGATGTCTACCAATTCGCACTTGGCCAGCGCGATGGACTATGGCCTGAAACTCTCTCAAATTGAGAGAAGACCCGTGTCCAGCAGTGGGACAATAATGGGTTGATGGTATTTATAATGGGATTAGGAAACATTATGAAGAAGGGGCCATAAATGATGATAGCCATCTTTGAAAATCAGTTAAGTTTCCAAATATAGTAAAGTAAATTAGAGCATTTTTGGCGACCTTGCGGCGGATGGACCATCATAAAAGACAAGCAATCAGTTCCCGGTTCGATCCTCGACCGACTTTTGAATAATGATTTTAGATTTCTGTTCCAAACTAAATTTAAATGTATCTGGTTTGCTTCATAGCTCGAAAGGCGCAACTGAACTACAGGGGTCGTTAATAACGTGTCCGTTTGCGTTATATAATATACGTATCTATAAATACAAACTTAGTCTATGTTAATTGGAAAGGTTTAGAGGTTCTCGATTGGGCTAATAGCTGAAGCGTCCAATTCAATAAATACCTCCCGCTTCAAGTTTGCGTATGATTCAATTCATCGGTAATTGCATATAACTAGATAACTGAATTGTGGGAATCTTGTCCTCAAAATTGAGTACTCAAGTGTAGTGATCAATATTATGTATGTATATTAAACGGGTTGGAAATTCTTTGTTAATAATTGATGAATGAAATAATCAATAGATTTATTAATAATGTTGTACAAGTTATAGATTTATCTACTAAAGCGTAATATGAAGTAAGAAACGATACCAATTATATTGTTAAAAACGTTAATTGTTGTTTTACTAAAAATTAAATTGACCAGTTGTATGTATTGTGTATACAGTTAAATATATATATAGCTGTACTTCATCTCAGGTAAGCCCCTATATCTATGCACTAGCTGCGCCCCGCGGTTTCACCCG
>MOOZ01001365.1:81599-99531 GCA_002930495.1 Cecropterus lyciades | reverse complement strand
TCTTTGTAGTAACTAATACACGGGTGAAACCGTGGGGCACAGCTAGTTATGTATAATTTTAGAGGGCACTGAATATCTTTATAAAATCTTATACGATGTCTATAATTGATTAAGTGAAATAATTAATATAGGGTGATATTCACTTAATTTCACCCTCATTCGTTGCTTCCATATAGTGTTATAACTGAAATGTCTTATTTTGTTACAGGTACATTTTTTTGCACTATCATCGGATCGGAACTCGTCCTCAACTGAGGAGTTCTGCCAAGAAACTCAGCGGGCTTCTGTTTTTTGTTTATATAATATATTTCTTTTTTTACATAATTAGATTTTTACATGGCAATAAAAGCTCCTCCTAGCTCCAGAATCTTGTCTTAGATTTGACTAAACAATTAATTAGTAATACAACTTATGAACATTAACCTTTTAACTTTTTATATTCAAAATTTACCCTCGTATTTTTTACAAAAGAACTTGTTTTGTACTAAATTCTCTCTAACCTCTTCAATGTGCGAGTCGTCCCGTCTCTTAACAAACGAGTGTTTTGGGCTCTTCACATAATCATTTCGTCTCTACGATTGTTTCTACTGTCCCTTTTATGTCCCTAACTGTACATGTCACTGAAATACTTAGCGTTATGGCTTTTTTCGAGAAATTAAAGTAACAAACGACGAGGACTGCATTCCTCGTGATGCTAAGTAGTCATTTTTACAAATAACATGAGGGCTAATTTGTTTTTTTTTTAATTATACTAGTTGCCCTTCGCAGCGGTCGAAATTCGACCGTAATTAAACCCAAATAAAAATTTATCTTTTTTTCTACTACAAAGTTTTTATACGTATTTTCCTCTGTAAATTAATTTGAAGATTATTTTTGAAATTGTCATTATAGGGAAATGAGATTTAATTGTGTAAGCTGCATTTAAAAGCAATTACGCGTTGTTTGACATACACATCTGACATATGACAATGTTAGCATCATTAAACATGTCAACAATATTGTCAGTAATGTTTACAATTCATGTTTTATTTTAGTTTAACTAAATATATGTATTTGTAATTATTATAAGTATTATGTTTCTGAATTCCTTCTCTGCATATGTATATGTATGGTTAAAGTTCATTTTAACCATACATATGCTCACACTCCTCCAGGCGCGCATTATTCATAAAAAGGGATTCAAGATTTTCGCTTCACGTATTTGATATAATACCTATCTCTCAAAATCACTTACTTTTCAAGTACGTATATAAAATTACTGAAATCGAAAAAAGAGAGATTATATAAGCCACCGCATTAATTAAAAATACAATAATTGCTTTGAACCAGCAATAACAAATTATATATTTTTTTACCTGTATTATTATTACTATATTGTTTATGCAGATTGCTGCTACAGAACTTTCTCTAATGTATTTTACTACTACACAACTGAGATTATATAAATGTGTATAAGCGAGCGGTATTTCACGTGGTATTTTTATATTAAATGGGGCAAATAAAACTTTTCCACAGGAGTAGAAAAGTTTGACCACTCTATGTCTAAAGACAAAATGATGAACAAAAGAAACAATTTGACCAGAGTATGTATGCGTGTAACAAATACGTGTGTTTGTGTGTCAAATGCATGGTAGTGTGTGTAATGGTTTATTTATTGATTTAATGTACTTTATAAGTATCTGCATATAAACTATGTACTTCTCCTACATATAAACTATGTATAAGCATGCCAAATTTCATACTCCTCCGTCCGCGCAATTGTTGAAAAAAGGTGTGTTGTTGTGTGGCGGTGGAGCTTCTGGAGTTCGTTCGACTCCAGAAGCACCACCGCCACACCTATTTCTGCCCAATAACAATAATTCGGTCTAAAGGGTGTGGTAAGATAGATGTACTTATTCGAGGCATTTCAACTTTGTCCTCAGAGATCTTATTTGGGGTTGATTACAGATGTCCATGGGCGGCAGAGCCATTTATCATCAGATGGCCTGCTCATGCATGCTCGTTTGTTACTACCATATTTAAAAAAAGTTGATTGGATTTTAAGATCCAAAATCTTACATTAAAATCCAACTTCTTCATGAAAAGTTATTACAATTCTTATTGAAAAGTTATGATACAATAACTTTAACTTAATCTTTAAAGCTAGTATAAAATATAAATAAAGAGTTTTGCCATGAAAATCCTATCATACTCCTACATACTTAGTCTCGTTTCAGCGGTATTAGGTATTCCGTTGCAGTAGCCCTGCACCTGCAGTCTTCAATATTAGTGATATTGGTTTCGCCGCTTTCGGAGCCATTACCTCGTAACTAACGATCCATGATAGAATTTTACAAGATACTCTGTAAAATATTATGTTGTTCCTAAGCCTATTTCAAAGTATCATTAATATTATAAAGACAAAAGGTTGTGAGGATGGATGGTTATTACTCTTTCACACAAAAACAACTGTTCGGATTTGGTTGTAGTTTGGCGAACAATTACTTTTTTTATAGCTGTACCCAACGATAAGGTAGGCGGGTCACACGATGGAAAGTAGTCATTGTCGCCTGTGGACACTTGCAACACCAGAGGAGTCACCAAAACATCGCCGCCGCAGGAGAGCTCTTTTTGCACCTTCGTACAGGAGTCCTATGTCATAGTGCTCCGGGAATATCTCAGGAAGGAGCTCATTTCACACCTTGCACGTTCGCGGCAGGAAATAACGCATAAATAGAACCGTGATGAAACTTTATGTCGTAGATTAATACATGAGATACCATTATACCACATTACTCTTTACCATAGTAAAGTACCGATAGTCTTAAACATTACAATGTAGGCGGCGCTGCGGAAATTAGTTCATAATGAAGATCCCTTGTTTTGACTTCATACTCGATATTGAATATCAAAACTATTTTAGCATACGAAAGCTAAGAATAAAAATAAACGCCGACAGATCATAACAGTAGCGATGAAACTTGTTTGTGATTCATACATATATCATTTATCCAGTTTATTTATCACTTCATTCTACGGTTATCTGGCTCGGTATCTGCAAGTCATCGCTCTTATACCGGCAGTACGTAAGCTGACTTACATTAAAATAAAACACATCACAGTCTTAGGATAAAGTTATTAGAAAAACTGCTACCATCAAATAATTGTTTGAGATAATTTATGGACATGTTGTCGATAATCTTCAATTCATCTTCAATCTTTAAGTCTTAACTTGACGGTCAACTTGTATCACACTTGCTAGATTAAAGTTCCAGCTTTGATGACTATTGCGACAATAGTCATCAAAGCCAATATAGTCGAACGGTTACTTTAATTATTTTAAGATAAATTTTGTAATATAAAGCTGTATAATATGTATATGGATGAATAAATAAATCAAAGTAAGCGTAACACTTATAAATATTTTAGTTGTTTGTACGTTAACTACTGGAACTGTTTAAAATATATTTGGTAATAAATACTTTTCCGTTAGTAGTATGTTCGTATACTATATATATATATTTTTGTAGTGAATTATTAATACTGCTCTACAATAAACGAACAAATAAGAAATGAAGCGATTACAAAATATCTAATGAACATCATAACGAAAATCAGGTATTTGGCAAAGCTTTCGTCATGTTATTAATTTTACATAATTGTCTGTCTCTTAAACAAACTATAATCTTACAAATTATCTGTCCCGCATTTAGGATAACATGAAAATCATTTTGATATAAAGTGCTTTATAATCCTTAATAAAAATAAATGTTATATTGTACTATCTCGATATACAAGGTTATTTATATATTTTGCCGTATATAAAATTAGTACTTAATCTTGACGACCCGCATGGCGGAGCGGTCACCATACCGGTCTGACACGCAGTGGGTCCCGGGTTCGATGAGACAGACATCTGAATGATGAGTTTAGATTTCTGTTCTGGATCTGGGTAGATTCATCTTTGTGTATCCATGGCACCCACGACACAGAAGAAAATCCTACTGTGGGGCTATGAGTGTAGAAAGCGTTTATGTTTATCCTGATAAAATTACTGTCAACACATGCATATGTTACGTCTTCGTATGTGTTTAATGTCTTAGATACACGCATCAAACAATATATTTACTATACATAAATTTAGCAAAACTGGGAATCATTATACAGCATGTTAAAGAAGGTTCAGCAAATAAATATAATTTCTGATAATTTGGCTTTCGAAATTCTTGCAACTTATTTAATATATTTGAAATCCTTAAATGCATTTATACTATGCGTCATGTTTTACAAGTAATTCTATATATTTTTTCATTCATGATATTTTTCAGATTTATCACGTATTTTTAACTATGTATTTATCACATATTTTTCACATATATTTCCAGTACTGATCATTGGAATATACATACTTTCTAGCCAAATGTAAAGGCAACCAATTATAACTAAAGTAATAAATTGATTTACTACAAAAATATAACTTTATTTACAAATGAGATTAACGTGGATACAGTTGGATCTAAGGGTAAATATTATTTTAATGTTTCCAAACATCCTGTATAGCTCATATACGAAGCACCTCCTGAGTTTGGTGGGGCGGCCTCCCCGTTGAGCCTTTAATGGACCTCTCGATTCGTCTTGGAGTGAGAAATATTGTTTCAGCTATAACGTAGCTTAATATTACTTTGCTTCGTGTTTCGGGGAGCACTTATGTAAGTGCTGTCAACCCCGAAATAGTGAAGATTAAATAAAAGTTATGTTTGTGTTAAACAAGAGTTTTCGCTCGTTATTTTGTATGTGTGGGCGGTTGTTTAATTTTCACAAATAAACACCGAGGATATTTCCGGGGGAAAAAGGGATTTTCCCTCTTTCGTGTTTCTATCTTCACGTGATAGTTTCTCAAGTTAGAAGTTAAACAGAAAAAAATAAAATGTGTTACTGTTTTTAGGACTTATGCATATAAGGGAAAATTCTTTCTTCTGTAAATTTTATACCTGTTCAAGCAAAACTATCTTTCGCAATTAATAATTATATCCTACGGCACCACTATCTACGTCGAAGTACTGCCACTACCTACCACGGTATCGTATCCAGTGTGTAAGAAAAAAGAGGGATTTGGGCCTCGAGGGTGCAATTTTTGTTCAAGCAGATACTTAAAGAGACAATTAAATCCCAAAGATCATTATATATGTTTAATAATAAAATAATAGCTATATATAAATAAATAAATAAATTAACTGAAGTATTCAGGATAAAAATAAATGAAAGTATAAAGGTGACAATTCAAACAACATTGAACAGTAAAATAAAAGGCTGATTGGATTAAAAAAATCTCTGTCTGTTCATTAATTAATGAATTCCAATTAAATGGCTGCAAATTTTAAACCTCATATAAGTCATCAAAAGTTTGTTTTTTTTTTAGCTGTCTGGGATCTGTCGTCCATTTTTGCCACTTAACTATAAAGCAAATTTTTCGAGAGAAGCTTCATTTCGATGAGACGTCCAACTTCTGTTCTGACAACGATTCTCGATTGTGGTAGCTAAAGAAGGTAGCAGGGACTAAATATTTTAATTTGACGATTCTCAAAATTTTATTCCAAACCGGTTTTGCGGTTGCTTTTTTGGTCAATATTAAGATACTTATCAAAATTTTTCGAAAAAATATTTGTCCTATAAAATTTATGGTTTTATCCACAGTCCCTTCTTTCCAACCTGTGTCAATAACGAGGTCGTGAAAAATAATTAGATTTAGCAGATATTTTTATTTAAATATTTTATTTAGAGAGAGCAGATTTTTTTCACTGTTGCTTAATTAATGTTTTTAAAATTTAACGGCCACATTGGCCTACAAATCACGTGATACGTTGTCCCAATTGCGTGATTGAGTAACAAACAGGCACCATCTCATTTTTTATATATTAGTATAGATAAATATATGCGACATAATCAATATGCTTCCTCAGGCAACCCCAATGATTGATTGGAAGTTTACAGTAAACAAGTACCTACGTACATTTGAGTACCATTATTGAATTGAAAAAGAACGTCAATACGTATTTGTTTCCAAATCCGTCTATTTAATTGCCAATATTTGTTTTGTTTTCAATTCTACAGTCTAGTTCATTGGCGTTCAGTTTAATCCGCTTATACTGTGTTTTCCTTTTATCTTCCAATTTATTGCTTTGTTAGTTAAGTGCATCGACTAGACCCAATTAATGGAGGCTTTTTAGAAGTTAATTAATTGACTGAGTAACAAATTTTAGTTTGTGAAACTCGTCATTCGGCTACGGTATCATCGGTACCTCTTTTTGCCGCATAGCAGCAATTTTCGCCTATTGTGTTGTATCTAACATTGTAAATGTTACAACAAATGTGCAAGCATTATGTGAAGATTCAAGTAGATTTCCCTTAAATTGAACTCTTTTGTGTTTTTCTTTTGAATTGACAAAGAAACTCATTTACACATTCGTCTCCATTAATTCACCAGCCGTCGGCATAATCAAGGAACGCAAGTGCACAATCTCGCATGGAAATACCCGGTATAGGGTGGCCATATCAAACACTGGGATGGATTTAACGACAAAATTGTCAAGATCCCGAAAAAATATAACCGTCACGGGATGCCTGGCAGATGTTAAACATCGTGTTCGTTCAAGCAACATGCATAAAAGACAAGATTGCGACAGGGACTAAATATATAACATAATGAAAATAACGCCATCTACGAACAGTACCCCGCACTAAGTCAAGCTAACACCGCAGCCGCTTAGTTTTTTTCAATACTTAATAGTTCCGACAATGTATAAAATATGGCGTTAAAATACATACGATGTGGCGATCGCCACTCGAACAATCAGGTTTACGTGCGCCTGTAGATGTTTCACATCAATAATCGAAATTGTATCTCCTTGTTTCAAGTTTACGTGAAATGATGCCCTCATTGTGTTAGCTTTATTGGCCATCCATCCTATATATAGATAGCAGTGACTACTTTTCCTTCGCTATATTCATCTTCTGGATGTTTGTACATTCGTCTTTGTGTTTGTCCATGACACCCACGACACAGGAGAAAATCCTAGGGCGCGTTAAAGCGTTATAATATTAAGCTGCCCAATATTACGATAGTTTCATTGGAAATTTTAAAGTCTTTAAACCTTATGAAATCCATATAAAAGCGGTTTGTTGGGAACCCTATCGAAGCACTTGCCTCACTGGATACTCGTATCCAATTTGCTCACACAGAGCAGCGGAAGAAAAAGTATAATCAATGGATGATACTTTTCATACCGAGACTGTAATTTTGCATGTTTCCATCAAAAGCTAGGTCGAAAGTACTACGTACATTGGTTTGTTGTGTTATTTTCTTCTACACGTGTCCTTTTTTATGTATCAGATCACGTCCACCTCTACAATATTGAACCATAGAATAAACATACCCGTCAAATTTATTATTATTCCGAATCCAAATATTATTTTGCTTGTTTAAGATATTTGAAATTCTTGATGTATTTTCCCATATAATGCTTATTTTCACACAGAATCACATAGTGTGTGCTTGTGACCAAAAAACAACGTCTGCTGAAGTGAAAACTTATCATCAGCTTAATATAACAATAATCACATTTATTTTTGTAGGCTCAAAAGTTAAAGACAAACTGTGGGTACATAGTTACAGTCAAAATTTGGGGTGTACATCAATATATTTATACGTTTATATTTAACTTCTCATAAAAAGTAACTTTCTCAAATAAAGAAGTAAATACTAACAACAAATATTAATAAGTAGGGAACGACTTGCTGACTTCTTTCATTTAATTTTTAACCGACTTCAAAAAAAGGAGGATGTTCTCAATTCGACTGTAAAGGGACAAAAAAATGGATCGATTTTAGCACCTATTGTTGTTACTAGTATACTAGTTTACACAAGGTATGAATTTAACAAAAGTTTTTATGATGAATAAAATAATTTTATATATTGTTTTAAATATATAATATTATTTTGAAAAGGCCGATACAAAAAGTTAAATTCGTATTATACAACCTCAACTGTATCGTGAATTGTAATTCCCACATAAGTAGTGCAATTCAGTGAATTGTCACTAACGCGGCACGTGACTTCAACGACTGCAGTCGTTGAGTGTGAGCTGTGACGAGCTGCTTTAATGAGAATAGTTTCAGGTGTATTTGCTTACATGTGTTAACTAATAGCTCAGGTGAGGCACTGAAGTCAGACGTAGAAAAAGTCGTTGCTTTCAGAGCATTTATAAAAATGCTAGAGTATTTGGTACGCGTATATTCATAATAATACTACTATTGGAAAAACATTTAGCTTTATTTATCTTGTTGTTGTGTATGTGCTCTCTACTATTTATAAAGCTTAGCCAAAAACAAGACTAAAACTGAAGAGAATAGGCTTCAACTACAGTCTATACTACCTTCGCACATTATGAGACAGATACCGCTGTAATAACTATGGGAATCAATATTAAACGATATGAACTAATCAAATATATTTTTATAAATTGAAAAATTGGAATTTTTTAAATAGCCTTATAAATTACCCTCAATATTAATTAGGGTAATCTTAACAAAAGGTTTGACATTGATAATGTTTAAGGGGTGACATTTTTAACATCCCTTGAATGGATTCATAATAGCTACTTCAGAATGGTAAATATGTTGATTTATTAAATCATCTATGAGACGGGTCATACTTAATGATTTACCGGAATCGAGACGACCAACATATTCTTTAATATGAATAATTCCCGCTAATACTTACGAAAAATCTCTACCATTCCCACCATGCAATCTAAGCATTACAAAGGTACTTATAATATCTTTGGTTGTGGATGTAAGTGAACCCAGACGCAGTGTCACTGGGATGAGCTCGCTTAATTACGACAGCTCAGCAGCTCAATCACAATATTCCTCGTAGTAATTGCGTTCAAAGTCGCTTTGAATGAGATGCATTTCAGAGACAAGGATTTAATTCAAAATTGCCAGTATTGTTTCTTGCTATAGTCTTTAAGTGAAGGCTTTAATTTATATAGACATTTCATTTGCGTTTATAATATTCATTACAGCAATTATTTAAAAAGTATTAGTAAGTTTTCAATAACGCTGTTTAAGCTCATAGCTCCATACTAGGATTTTTGTGCTATATCGTGGGTTCCACCGACACACACAACGACGAATATATAAATACCCAGACCCAGAACAGAAATCTAAATCATTTGTTGGGGATCGAACCCGGAACCCACTGCGTGTCAAACTGGTATGGTGACCGCTCCACCACGCGGGTCGTCACATAAATAATACTGGTCGCCCTGTGGTCGAAATTCGACCATAATAAATTTAAATTATAATAATCATTTAATATAAATTATTGAAATATAATGTTCAAACATTATTAAGGTTCTATTGTCAGAGACTACTACAGAACTTTCTTTAATGTATCTTACTGCTACACAACTTATATTACATAAAATTTATATAAGCGAGCGGTATTTCACTTGGTAATTCTTATATTGAATGAGGCAAATAAAACTTTTCTGTTCGACATTCAGTAAGACCACTCTATGTCTAAGTCTATAGACAAAATGTTAAACAAAAGAAACAATTTGACCTCTGAGTATGTATGCGTGTAACAAATACGTGTGTTTGTGTGTGTCTAATGCATGATTGTGTGTGAAATATTTCTTTTTATTGATTGAATGTACTTTATAAGCATTATTATTGAAAAAGATTAGCGTTCTGCACTTCTCTTACATATAAACTATAAGTGTACCAAATTTCATATTCCTCCGTCCGCGAAATTTTTGTAAAAAGGGGTCCAAAGTTTGTGCTTCACGTATTAATATAATGACAAACAACGACTAGAAAAAGAACGTAATATTGAATATGTGCATATGTACCGTTTTTCCTGAAAAAGCCAAATTACACATGTCATTATCACATCCTTAATTATTAATTTTAAATAATTCAAGATACCTTTAACCATAATTGGATGGTAAACGGTTCTAGGTGTATTAATGAACATTACTAACTGATAATCTTAGTTGATTTCATTACAAAGTATTTATTTTTACTAAAATATAATTTTATTTTAAGCAATCTGACTAATACCTTATTCTTTTTTATCACACTGATAATGAAACTAAGATAAATAACATATTAAAGTATTATAGTTTTGCTAAACATATTCCATATAATGCAAGGCGAAGGCCCAGTACCGCGCAGCGTGCAATGAAACACGCTCATTTAATTAGAACTGCCGTATTATTGAATCATAATATCACTAGCGGTGGGGAACAGTAATTGCATTCATCTTGCGTCTCATTTTAATTGTGCATAACTGAATATTATACTCGTATATCAAGAGAATAAGTGAATATGAAAAGACATATACTAATAGCATAGCATTTTATAAAAACATTTTTCAGTTTTTTTTTTTACTAAAATGCTGTCGAGCGCGATCGCAACACAAGGCGCGAGCGAGCAGTTTCCGGGACGCGGACAATGAAAAACGCTAAATTAATATTATGGAAATACTATGGTATTACTTATTAAATTAGCGTTTTATTACCTCGCAATATCACTAGCGGTGGTGCGCAGTAATTGCAGTCGTCTCGTTTTAATTGTGTGTAACTGAAAATTATAAAATAAATAGCAAGAGAATGACTAACGGGGAAAATACATTACATAATAACATAGCATTTTGTTAACACTTATTTTGTGCTTGCTTACAATAAGATGTATTCTAGTGTCCCTAAATTTCGTAGTACGAGGCGAGAGCTAGCGGTTCTCACGCCGCGTGCAATGAAACACGCTCGCTTAATTAGAACTGTCGCACTGTTGAATCACAATATCTCTAAGGGTAGTGCGCAGTAATTGCATTCGTCTCATTATAAATGCCCTTTTACAACGAGACTCACTGTCGAAGAGGCTTGAATTAAACATTGGTATATATCAGAATTTTCGTGTAGTACAAAGCTATCTATATATAAATGAAGTAGGAAATTTATTCAATATTGAAGACATGGCTATTGTCATACAATTTGTGCTAACTGATATTAATTAATTTTCAATAATTTGAAAGAGGTTATTTCGACTCCAATTAGAACTATCTACACGTTTTACACATTTATGAATAGAGCTATCTCCTCATTAACATTTCTTACGTGTCAGGTTCACTCCTAAAATATGTGATCAAATAAATAATTAAAAACAGACATATTTATCATATACATACGTACATATATATATATTTCTTTATAGCACAGAAGTAGCATACGCATACAGCCCCTTACCATCGGCGGCAGTAGCCACCTACCATGCCATGGACATCAGGGGTTCTATCTAAAGTCGATCACAGATGCGTTGCTAGCCCTGAGGAATAGGAAACGTATGTCTCCCGTATTGTTTTGTATCGAATACTGTTATATTGATTCGTACCCAAAAGTTCAAAACGGGTCCTTGCCCGTCTTTCATGGGGCTTTATCTTTGGAATCATAATAGATAGACTTAATATTTTAACAGAGAATCGCGCGAGAGGTCGCTATTTAAGCAAATTCAGAAATAAAACAGAAAAAAAATGGGTCCCCATACGAGACACTGCTATTTAGCGGCGTTTTTCGATTAATCCATTAAACCGAATAGTTTGATAATAATTAATAAATTTTCCCAAGGCATATACTAAAAGGCTGCTAAAGCTAAAGGCTGAAGAGCACTTTGTTCCCAAGGCTGCTATGACGACAAATATTAAAAATTAAAAAATATTGTAGTAAAAAAATTGGTACGAATCCCTCCGTGATTGGACTTGAGCCTCACTTGGAAAATTATTTAGTTTTTTTATGTCATTTATTACAGCAGTTTTACGCCAAACAAATGTTAGTTTTCAAAGACCGAACAAAAACGGTATGCGTCAGTTTGACGGGTTTCACCGTCAGTTGCCATTAATAATCAAACGTCGACATCCGAAGCGCTTTGATGCACATTTGCGCTCATTAGAGCGAAGTATTACCAGTTATTGTATTATTGACGGGGTCAGTGCATTTGAATGCGTAATTCAATATCCGTTATAATGAGTTGAAACCATCAGTCAAGTTTTTATCGATCTGTATAATGCGTTTTTAATACGGCATAATTAAAGTTGCATTAACAGAAAAGTGATTTATCTTTGAAGATTAGAATAAAATGTATATTATACTGTCTAGGTCCGTTAATCAATCTTTTGACGTCAGCTGGCCGTAGACCTTCCCTTATGGAAGTCCCAATAATCACTGTGCTAGACATGCGTGTTGACAACAGCTGTGGTTGTTCCACAGGAAGACGATGCTACCAATCTTCTGAATTAAGTAAATCGGAAAAAGGTGAATTAAGAAAAAATTCGATCACAGATGCGCTGCTGCTCTCAAGAACTAGGATGTTCCCCTTAAGTACAGGCCCGCAACCACACCCACCGAAACGCAAGAACTGCTTCACGCTAGAAATAGGTGCGGCGGTGATACCTTCCCAGTCGAACTACATTCTAGTTCTACCACTTGGTAAACCATTACCATCATTGGGACATCTTATTTCGCATACCTACTTGAAAATTGTTACCGTGATTCAGGAAGGGGTACAGCGCCATCTAGTTGTAGCGTCGACAATTGGTTTCGTAACGCATTTTTGAAGAAAAGAAAGAAGATTCACTTCAAAAATCTTTTTTGGCGACTTAATTATTCCATTAACTGAAAACTCACCATAAAACATGTTCAACGTAAACAGCAAAATAATACTAAGTAGATAAATAAACCTTACCGGAATACCAATGCAAGCAAAATTGAAACGGAAAACAACATTTGACATTTGGGTATTTTTTACTCGATCGCAAGTTTGTCATTAAAATATTATTAAATATTATATGATTTTAGTTTGTACTTATATTATTTCGGAATTGATACAATTTAATATGATACGGATACTCATAGTTTGAATTTATTTTTGCTGATATTTCGACCCAGTTACATGGATCGTGGTCACGACTAAACTGCGGTGGCGGGGAGAAACCGTTGACAAGCACTTGTGGTAGATTAACCTATCTACTCTACGTCTAGTTCGTTTTTATTTTTTAGGTTCCATATCACAACACGCAACACTAACTGTATCCTTACGCACCGAACTTTGCATTATTTGTGATTTACATAAACAAACCACTGGATTCCACGTTTGCGCTAATTTAAAACCATCTTCTCTGCTAAAGTTCTTAGGATGTTATTTGGTCTCTATTGCTTCTCTTACTAAACGCGGAAAGTAATGACGCTCAGCGGAGATTACCTGAGGTTTATGTGATTCGATCCAGCGGTTAGAACCGGAATTAAGGATAAATCGACACCGATCTAAATCGTCTAACTATGAAACCGACTTCGGGTTCAAACGATTGATTAATCAAACGATGTGTCGTGGAACCGCGCACTTTGATGTGTTTGTGCTCAATTTAACAATCTTCTGTTGCATTTAAAGGGATCTGTTCGCGTCCTAGACATATTAGGTACTCTTAACAGGATCCGTGCACATCTGGATAAGATGCCCACTATATTATTTTGCAAAAAAATGCTATGAATTAAAGATTAATTAGTCGAAATATAAATTAAATGAAATTTGTAAAGGCCTGTGGAGATATTTCAACAGGTAGTAAAACCAATGTTGTTCGACCGGGGAGGTACCACCGCTATACACCTATTTCTAGCGTGAAGCAGTTCTTGCATTTCATTGGAAGGATGTGTGTGGTTGCCGGCTCACTTATAAATGAGGTGACTATCTCAGTCCTCGGGAGTAGCAACGCATCTGTGATTGACTTCAGATAGAACCCCTGTTCTATATGAAGTTTCTTACAGATGTCCATGAGCGGCAGTAACTACTTACGTTGTCGTTTTCTACTTCAATCTAAAAAAAACTGATTTCTTACACTCCCTTCGGATCAAAACCTGTACGTACCCTTACTATCAGTTTATCTTGTTTCCCCAAACATTTTTTCCCACACATTCCAATGAACTTTGAAATGCTGGGCGAAAACATAAATAATGATTGCATTGAGGAAATCAGATAAACTCGTATTAAGGGTAGGTTTTGCTATTATATTCAGCTATATTATTAATACCTACTAGTATTTTAGATATGTGTAATCAAACAATTTTCAAATGAAATATCAATCTAAGTTTTTGTCGTCTTTGTAATGTCTTATGTGACATGACACATATCACATGTATATATGTGTCGCTGCAGTATACATAATACTTCAATAAATCCCTCCCAAAATACTACCGGAACCAATAACGCACGATAACCATCTAAATCGTCAAAGACTAGGCATCAACAAGCCGGCATTCCGACATGCGTTCAAACGTCAGCAGCGGACGTCACAGATCGCTTTGATGTGCATCTGTGATCATTGGAGCGAAATATCTATCACTGGCTGTTACTTTGGACTGTATGCTTTGATATAACACAAAATAATATAAAGCCTGCAGCCAACAGAGTTTCAAAACGAGGGTCAAATCCTATTTTCTAGAAAAGCTACAATAATATAAGCTGTACTGTGTATGTATGTATAATTTTATCTGGGTATTTATATGTAATAAATGTATTGTATTTTTATAATTTCTAATAGATGTATATTTTTGTTTATGTTTATTTTCTGAATTGTATACTATCTATTATTTCTATTATTATATAAATATATACGGCCTTGCATGTTTTCTGCTTAGCTCGATGGTTGACTGGTAGAGAATGCGTTTAGCATTAAGTCCGCCTTTTGTACCACATTTTAAGGTATAATAAAGTTTAAATAAATAAATAATATAAACATTCCCTTACGGGAGGAATATCAAAAGCCCCTAGTGGATGCAGTCATGAAATTAAACTGAATTTAAAGGTGGTAGAACCCGTTGTGATTCGACTCCGAAAGCATCACCGCCACACGTATTTTTGCCTATTAACAGTAGCGTAAAGCGCTGTTGCGTTGTGCTTTGAAGGGTGTGATAAGACAGATGTATTTGATCCGACTTAGTCTTCAGGAGTAACTACGCATCCATGGCCAACCTCAGATGGTCTCTGGTCTTATGGGGTTAGTTGCAGATATCCATGGGCGGCACTGGTCACTTACCATACGCAGCATGGTCGTTTGCTTCTTCAAAAAAATAAAAAAGCTATTGGCCAAATTTCATGGTTAAGACGAAAATGTCAACATATTTACCTAATATATATTTTAGAAGAAAGACAGCCCTTAAGGACAATATAGAGCATTTATAAGTTATATTTGCCACACATTAACTTGAAAATCGAAACATATAGACAGTTAGAAGACTGATATCGTTCTACCGTGGAACTGTTCACCTTCCATGTATTATATGCGTTTAGACTAATGTTATCACGGAATTAATCCATTTTAATATGTAACACGAATTCACTATACGCAATTAAGTAAATTAAATAGTAATAAACGCTAATAAAATAAACGCTTTCTTCACTCATAGCCCCACACTAGGATTTTCTCTTTTATCGTGGGTACCATAGACACATGAAGACAATTACACAAACACCCAGATCCAGAAATCTAAATTCAGCACTCAGATGTCTGTCTGGCCGGGGATCGAACTCGGTACCAACTGCGTGTCAAACCGGTACGATGACCGTTCCGCCACGCAGGTCGTCATAAATTATCATGAGTACCCGTTACATATTAATATCTTTACCTTATACTACGTCATATGTTTCGGGTCATTTTTATACCAAAATAGTATTGGGGACAAGTCTCTAACCACATTATTTCCACTGACATCCCTTGTTTATAGGTCTATATAATAAATCTTCTGTAAGTCAGCCCGTCCGAAAATGTGAATATATGACCGGCGTAACTTTAACTGAAAAGTTTAGGAAAGACGAGAGTCGAGTGTTATGTGTTGGGTGGCTAAGCTTTGAGTACAATTTTTAGGACAGTTTGTTTATAATTTTAATATGTTTTAAAATCGTTCAGATTTGTATTATTACTATAGTATACATATGTTTAGAAAATAATATGTAATTTGAAAAATAATTAAAATAAGTAAACAATATCTATATGTGAAATTGAATCAATTATATATTAAGTTCCTGGATGATTAAGTAACCGGAAAACCGCCAGGTAATTAAATGGACTGTTATATTAATTCTATTAATTATATGATATTTAAATGTGATATTCGTTGGATATATTTATTTCGCCGAAATGGATAACAATTAAGAATATTGTACATTACCTACTAGCTGATCCGGCAAACGTTGTTTTGCCATATAAATGATTAAATTACTAAAATGGCAATCAAAAATAGTGGTTGGTAATAAAAGGGTAAAAATTAAGGGTTGTATGTATTTTATTATCCCACATTATAGAAAAATAAAACAAACAAAAATTAAAAGAAAATGTTAAGGGTGAACAACCCTTATCTCTTAGGGGTATGAAAAATAGATAGTAGCCGATTCTCAGACCTACTGAATTTGCATAGAAAATTTGGTATAAAGCCGTTTGGGAGGAGTAAGGTAACTAACATTGTTACACGAGAATTTTATATATAAGATAATCAGTCGACGAATATGTTTAGCTCTGATTAAAGATAAAAGACAAATAAACATGAATATCCTATTATCATGGTCACCCACAACAATGGACATAAGTTTTGACACCTGTCCTCCGCTGTCACTTTTAAACTTTTTGATTTATGTTCGTCCCGCCTCGTACGTAATGATATGGAGTCTCTAGCGCCAAATTTTATATTCTGCTTCATAGTAATGGATTTTGTATATTCGTTTAGGAAAAATAGAGTTTTTATACTTATTTTATACTTTATTATTGTACTCTATATTTGTAGAGGTTATAATACACTGATTATGTAACCGTTTACAATACAAGTAATCTAGAACTTCGTAATAACAGTTGATGTTGAAGACAAAGCAAATTATACTATAGCGTTAAGGAATCTTGTTTCCGCCTTCAATTCCGTACGAGACAGTCGTTTTAACGTAATAGTAATCCGCTTAACGTACAACGTGATAACAAGTTAACACCACACGACGGTGAAGCTACTCCACTCTCAACCTCACGGCTTTAAAATACGGGTGTACGTTCTATAAGTAAGGGTGTAATATTCAGCCGCATGTGAAGGGCGACATGTCTCATTAGAAGCAATTAATTTGTGGGAGGGGGCGCGGTGGGGTATCAGTGTGCTAAGAGTTGCGTTAATTCACAGGGAAGATCGGTGACTACGCTCGAATTATCGCAAAGATTGACTTCTAGGAATATCGATGTTAGCGCGGGAATACTTGGTTTCACGGGAATTTATAGTACTAAAGTGCCTGAAGCGCACATAGCCATGGCTTGTTAAGACCGTAACCCACCAAAGTTGAGTAACTTCAAGCTAGGTCCATACCTAGCCACTACTAGGTGACTAGCAGTCACCATTCCTAATCCATAGTAGGAGGGGTGACCGCTAGTGGGTAAATTGTCATGTGCGTTAAAAGGTACATTAAGGTTGTCGTTCCCGGTTGCTATTTAACGGAGTATATAATCAGAATTATATATATTTTTTATTTAATCAACAGACCTATTTTATACATCTGTTTTTGAAGTCTGAGTTTAATTTATATTTTTTTTATTTTAATCATAGAAAAGAGCATGTGTTAGCTAAATGTGATTTTGTATATGAAACAAAGTCTTATAATAATAGGAAGAAGCACATAAATAAATCAACCAACATATAAGTGAAATGAGCCAAAGTAATCGAGTATGTGCTCGATCAAATTCGTTTGATGTCTGACGCAAAGAACACGGTAAACAGGACACGGCGGCGAGGCATGACGCAGCGAACAGACGGACAGGTCCTGTCAAACATGTTCAGTGAACATGCGCGATCAACCATACGGAGAATCACTCGATCAT
>MOOZ01001364.1:1480947-1495847 GCA_002930495.1 Cecropterus lyciades | reverse complement strand
GAGAAAAAAAATCTGCTGTATTCATTTTTTACTTTGTGTGTGGCTGCAGTTAAGGTGAGACGTGATGTTATGGGCTCGGCGATATTCGTTTGAGCTATGAGTAAAAAAGAATCGACGTGAGAGAAAAATGGCCGTTTCCAAGATGGCCGTGAAGACGTTGAAGATAACGTACGCACCCGACCCCCCAGCACATCAACAACCGATGAAAAGAGGAAAAAGTGTAGAGAAGACACAATCAGAGAAGTCGCTGATTGTTTTGGCATGTTGATTGGCTCATGCCATGAAAGTATTTTGAATGTTTTGGGTATGAAACGCGTAGTAGCAAAGTTTGTTCCGAAATTGTTGCATTTTGAACAAAAATGTCAGCGAATGAAGCTTAGGAGTCACACCTGTTACTACACACTGTTACAGAAACGTGGGTTGATGTTTTCAAGCGTGGCTATTCCTTAACGTTACACGTTTGATCTTATAATAAGACCAATAATAATATAATAAGACCAACAAATAAATCAAAACAAAACTCTTTCTACATCATAATATTATAAATGTGAATGTAAGTTTGTTTGTTACGCTTTCATGCCAAAACTACTCAAAAGATTGTAACTAAATTTTGTACACTTATTTTTAGGGGTATTAGTAAAAACATAGGATACTTTTTACTAAACATATATATATATTAAAAAAGTGTTTGACCAAAAATTTTAAAATCTAGCAACTTTACTATACTATAGCAACGAAGAACTAGCTCTAGCTGTTGATTTTTTTGTATATTTCATGTTATTTTGTTCTGTCTATAAGTGACAGAAGCTATACTAAAACTATTTCAATTATTGAGGTTAGGCGCAAGTTTATTGCTTCAACGCGAGCGAAACCGTGGGTAAAAGCTAGTAATAATATAATTCGTAATCACTATTTACGATAACTAAACAGAACTGAGATGTTGTAACATAATAGATTCAAGTTTGTGATTATTTTTAATGGTTTGACTACCGCTGGTCTAAAGGACAGCTTCAGTTATCGCTACTCCGCAGTGAAACGTCAGTTCCTCTTTCTGTTTATTCCACAATTCATTTCTTCATGCGATAATCCGATTATTATGCAGAAAAGTAAGATATTAATAACAATCCAAATAACTCAGAGCTAATTTTAAAATTGTATTTTTGACGACACATAAAAAAGAACATACAAATGTTACAGATGTATTGAAAAATCCTTATAGACATTGAAAAAATTAGACAGCATTGTGTCAAACCATATCTTGGATTAGCCTATACTTCCACTTCTAACCACAAACAGATTAAAAAAAAATAAACCCATTCTTCATAATCTTATATATTTGCTTCACAATAATAAACTTATAACTTAAGATAGTTCAATTAGAGTTCGCAGAAACTTGGGTATTATTTATAAACATAGATTTATATAAACGTTCCCCAGTTACAATAAATATTTGTCAATACCAGATATCTCATTTATGACTCATAAAATATATTATCTGTACCTGGCATCCATAACACAGATAATTTAATATCTGAGAGACGGGTCGTTAGCCTGCCTTTAGTGAAAGGAATCTAGCTCACAGATTTCATATGCTGTCGAAGCTTTGTTTGAAGTTGGCGCCTATTACTCATTGATTCTAGACGCCTAACCTAGATATTGTGGAAAATTTACGAATAACAAAGTACAGTATAGTTTTTGATGTTTAAAAATGTAACAATGTTTTGTAGTGTTCATTTTTTGTACGTCGTATGATGTAAATATGTAAAATATGTGTCATAAAGTATGTGACATAAATGGGCCATGGACGTCCACAAAGATTGTGTTTGGAGGGTATGATTCATGTAAATAAAATTATTAAATATAGACGGTAAGATTACTGCAGTCTACAGTCATAAATTACTGTACGTGTAACAGTATAAACAATGCTTCACGAACAAAGCGTAAGACCGCCTGCAAGGTAAAAGCTACCCTGCATTAAGTAGCAAAGCAATATGGGAAATTACAAACAGAAATGTAGGTGACATTAAAACAAATACAGAAATAGATAACATAATTATTAATGATCAAACATATAATGACTCCGTAAATATTAGTCAATGCTTTAATCAATTCCACATAGATTTGACTAATCAAAATGACTTTAAATTTAAATTTGATGACATATGTAAAACAATGGAAAGTAACTGTAACTCAATATTTCTACAACCAACCGATCCAATTGAAATATGTCAAATAATAAATAGTCTTAACAATACTAACTCAGTTGGAATAGATGAAATAAACACAATATCTATAAAACTCTGTGCTAAATAGATTTGTGAACCCGTATATTGTGAGTAAATCACTACAGGAAGGTATATTCTCAAAAAGTAAAAAAAATCTATAATTAGGCGATTGTTTAAAAAAGGAGAAAGAGCTGAGATGAGTAATTATCGTCCAGTAACATTAATACCTTCCTCTCGTACAATATCTTTTCTAAAATTTTTGAAGAATTAATACTAAAAAGATTATATAATTTTATTACTACTCAAGCAATATTCAAACACGAACGAATATGGATTTGGTAAATATAGTAGTACATCATTAGCATGTTTCAATCTAATAAAGAATTTAACGGAGGCCATTAATGAAAACAAACCTGTAACTGCTATTTTCCTAGACTTGAGCAAGGCATTTGATTTTATTATTATTATGGAATCCGAGAAAAAGCGAATATTTGCTGGCTTCATCAGATCAGATCAAATCAAAAACAACAAACAAAAAATTTAGACGGTAATAAAGTTAAAAGTAGATCTGCGTCTTTAACAAATAGATTTGGAGTTCGACAAGGAAGTGTACTGGGACCATTTCTATTTTGACTTCATATAAACGTTCTTCCTAGTGTAACAAAGCATAAAAATATCCTTTTTGCAGATGACACTGCAGTTGTTGTTAAAGGTAAGCATATACAGACATATGAAAATGAAATAGATTTAACATTGGGCAAAATAATCAAGTGGCTCAATAATAATAACCTCAAAGTTAACGTAGAAAAGACCAAAGTTGTACAATTTCAAAGCCATCATAAAAGAAAAGTTGTACAATTTCGAAGCCATCACAAAAGAAAATTAAATCTCAAGGTAATTAACAATAATAGTGTAATAGAACAAGTCGACAAAATCAATTTTTTGGGAATTATATTGGACAAAAATTGCAATTGGAAGGCACATATCGAATACGTTTGTGATAAGTTAGATAGGTTCGTTTTTACGCTAAAAAGATTACGGGTTACGGTATCTACTGAAGAAGCAATTGCAGCGAGCCACCAGCAAGTTGTTAGCAGACGTGTAACGGCTAGAGACAAATTTAAACTGTACTTTGCACTAAGTCGACTAAAATAATACAGCAGAAACTCTCATATAAATGCTATAATACTTTATAATAAATTGCCTAACTGCTTTAAACATTTGCCTCAACATTTTTTTATTAATTAACTATTTAATTGTCTTTTAGAAAAATGTTTTTATAATTTAAATGAATACATGGCATACAGAGAAAGTAATTGTTAAATTGACATTGTATCTACGAATTTGATTGTTATAACTATTATATTTACTATTTAGTCTTAATAATCTAATTTGATAAAAATCTAGAATTTAAATTTAAATTGGCATTGACATAAACATTATTGACAAAACATATAATCAAACTAGCTGACCCGGCAATTGTTGTTTTGCTGTATAAAAGATTAAATTACTACAATGGCTTTTAAAAAATAGGGGTTGGTGATAAAAGGGTAAAAAAAATAGGGTTGTATGTATTTTCTAATGCCACATTATAGAAAAATAAAAACAAAAAAATATGTCCAAAAATTAAAAAAAAATGTTAAGGGTGAACAACCCTTATTATTTAGGGGTATGAAAAATAGATAGTAGCCGATTCTCAGATCTACTGAATACGTATATAAAATTTGGTAAAAATAGGTAAAGCCGTTTCGGAGGAGCGAGGTAACTAACATTGTGACATGAGAATTTTATATATAAGATATTAATACATAATAATTGACATTGCACGCTATAGTAATCGTATAATGTACGACACTATCAATAGTGTCATGTACACTTTTGTTACCATCTATCATCTAATTACTACATTCTAGCAATAAATAATTTTCATTTCATTTCATAAATGATATTTTTGAATCAGGGCGTAAATTTCGTAGTGGTGCCGTCTTATAAAGTCTTTACTCTACAAAGCAAAAATGTGTTCAAAGATAAAAATTCCGCAGCCCCCTTTATATGAATGAAAAAAAAACATATGTCGCCTTTCAGAACTTTAATTTCGAGACCCCAAACGATAGGATCCGGGGCAGGTGAACCGCCGCCCCCTAGATCCGGGTCTGGTTATAACGATATATGTGAACCATGGGTTAATGTGTCATTCAAATAACTTGATCAATCGCAATTATTTTTCAAGGTTTGTTTATAAGTTTGTTCTTCCCCTACTCATTACATAAATACAAATCTGCTTAACACTGTTGTACGAAGGGTTCTATCGCCTAAAACAACTATTCTTACGAATTAAGCTCTTAGAAGGTCAATGACACATCAAGATTAATTCATCACAATAAGTAACATCAGCTAAGTTTACTCAGAGCTGACATTGAGTCCACGACAGCTCTTGAATACAAATTAATTCACACTTTTGCCTTAACACCTCGCGTTGTCTTTATACACACAATTGTATAAACTTTGTTCGCAGATTTATCTAATACCTTTACACCAGCAACTCGTTATAGGTTATGAATCAAGATAATTTTATACACTACGTAATGTATTATATATATTGGGTATCGAAATATTCATTACTATAAATAAAAAGTAACTTTACGCGCCGAATGAAGATCGTCCGCGTAACACCACGATTTTGATCAGAATATTTTCTTATTTTATTTTATTAGGCACTTTAGAAATTTAAAGTTACAACGGAATTACACAAACTTGTTACTATAATATTCCAGATAAAATATATAATATATGTTCTACTATACGTTAGAATGATTTTAAATGAAATATAACTGGAATTGTAAACAAATACACTCCGCAAATGGTCCTTGCTAAAACTTATATTTATACTCACTTATATTTGTCCTCCGCACCATAAAACATTCCTAATCAATTGTCACAATATTTATAGATCTTGTTTCTATGACAATACATTAGATAGTATTTCAATATCTTAGACCCAGCGAATAAAAACAATTTTTAGTTTAAATATTTCGTTGTACGTTGAAGTATCCTATAAGTAATTCACAACGCAGTCAATCCTGGAACAACGATTATGCAGCGCATTTCTGGAAGTAACTCAGAGTGTACACCCAATCATTGCAATCAGTTGGATATTTTTTCAAACTCTTTAGTGCAGTTAAGGGAGCTAGCGGCTCAAATTATTCAAGATTATTAAGTTATTTATGAGCATAGTTGTAAACGTTATTTTAAAATTTATTTATAAAAATTATGTAGTAAAATTATTATATTCTAAGCAATACGTTAATTTAATTTAAATTTATTTAATTGTGATGTTCTATAATTTAATTCAATTTATTGTGTACAAATTATATTTAATTGTATCGTATTTAATTTAATCTTTATGAATTTAAAATAAAGATATTCATAATAATTTTAATTTAATTAATTTATTTAACTTTATTCCATTACTTTAAATTTTTGTAAGGCACGCAGAAGCTAGAATTATAGACACAAATAGCATGCTTCAGAACCAGAAGCATGCTATTTGTGCTCATAATTGGAGTAGCACTTACCTTGTATTTCTGTCTGTTAAATATGTTATTGTTAGAAATAGTGTATACTTTGTTGGCACAATGAATAAATAAATGATAATGCACGTACTCCTATATGAGATTTGCACAACCAACTCCTTCTAGATAGCTAAACAAAAAAAAAAAGTTTTGTTAAATTATTTATTTAACAACTATAGAATAGACTATACAATAGACACGTGACTATTCAATACACATGACCGGTCAATAGGCGATAGGCGAATAGGCGATATATGGAATAACGTCAACTAAACTGTTTGATCAATATAAAAGATATATTATATGCGCTAGGTCTTATTCTCCATAGCCTTTTGATATGACCCTTTCTCTATCCACCTCCTTCTAACAAACAACGTAATCACTATTGTGTAACAAATATTTCAAACTCATAATTCAAACAATTCATAGTTAATACTACGCACAAGGATTCTAATGCATTATAAATTACTACATTACTGTGGCTATAAAAATATTAATGTCATAAATTATGTATGTCATTTTAATACCCAGCGAAGTATTTTGCAATCTCCATATTTATGACTCATTGTTTGGGCTCTGCATACTGCATTTGCTTTTGTCCAATATTTTGATTGGTTTCCGATGAACTTCGATAATAATATGAACAACGTGGACCTATTCATATTTAATGTAAATTTTTGGTGATTTTGTTCAGATAAATCAGATGTATTATGTATCAGATTAGCTACTTGTATATTGTAAAAAAGAAAAAATATCTGACAACTTAAAAATGTATACCTCTATTTGGTAATCCATAGAATATTGTTCACTATGCTATACTTGAAACAACTGAACAGATTTGGATAAAATTGTCAGATGAAATAGCGGATAAAAAAATGTAAGTACGCAATGGAGCAGAAAATATCGAAAGAAAACAAAGAACTTAACGGGAAAGTCAAAGCGTAATAACAAAGTCGTTTCGGGCGAAAAATTGAGAATTTGTTTAGAATTTACCCATTGCTATGAAATTTCTTTAAACAGTAAGCAGATTATGAAAAACAAAAGCAACAGGGTGCTTTGAATAATATATTTTTTGTAAGTTAAATTTTGTGTTTTTAAATTAAGTCGAAGTAATATAAATCATGTTTTTTGTAAGAATTAATTACGGGAAAAGCATGCAGTATGATAAGTCATTACCGCACATGGACATTTGTAAAGGAATGATATCCATCGACAGGAGTAACCACTTACTGTCAGATGAACTGCATGCTGGTCTATCACTTCAATGCTATACAATAAAATCTATTATACTCCCATTGCTGCTACCTTTGAGATATGATGTCATGACATAATGAAGTCTGCAATATAAAGAAACCCGGGTCTTTCCAAAACGCTAAATCAAGTCAGGAGGAAACTAATTTCGGGAAGAACATATCTGATTCGATAATCTTACTTCTAAGAATCTCCAAAAGATTCAATAGACGGCATTGTGTTTCGATACACTTCAGTAGTGATCGATGACCTCTCAATTATTTCTGTATCGTTACACCACTTGAATACCCCAAGATAAAATATAATTATCATATAAATAAAAAGAAAAGTTCTGCGCATCTGTACGTATCATATTTACAAATTAAATAGTATGGAGAGCTAAGATTACCAATAGTAGATTTTTTTTTCATAATTAATAGATTTTTGTCTATATGAGTGATTGAATTCGCATCCAACCAAATTACTAAATTTAATTTAAAGAATTAAATATATTGATGGTCCAGGCCTTGATCTATAACATTTAATCTTTATCAAAAGTTATGGTACATTATTTAAGAGCGGGTGAAACAGCTGGGCATAGCTATAACATGAATCTCAATCCATACGGATACACCTGGAAAGGATTGAACAGACTGACGAAACTTTGCTGTATAGGCAGAGCACTTGACTTGGCTGCTTTTTGGGCAGGTACCTAAATTTAACTTAAAAAACCTTGGTTGTAGAAAAGTTTGCTTAACATCAAATCGTAAAGGTTCGTTTAAATTAAATTTATGTACATCTAATTGTAAAATAGTGGGCCCCCGACCATGATGCAATCATGGTCGGGCGCTAACGAACTACGAAAACCGTAGCTAAAGTCGTTTACGTAATAAGCGTAACAGACAGATTGAAACGCATACATGTGCATATAAATAAATCAAACGTGTTTGAATCATGAACAACATTTATTGCTATTTTTATTAAGAATAAATTATATTTTGAAAAAGTAAAAAAACGCGTTTGTAGCTACCAGAGTTTTTTTTATCGTTCTATTTTTTAATTTACAGAAAATTATTTATGATTGCTTACTTCAGCTAGTGAAAAAAATTTTTTTAACTATTACTTATTTTCTATTTTTTAAATCAGCTAGTTACAAAAGCGGGTTTTTTTAAGTTTATATATAAGTCTTAGCTTATATAATATAAAAAGCGTGTTAAAAAGAATCACATTCAGTTAAGTTTTTATCGTCTACTATGATGAGAAACGTCAAACGTTAATTCAAATTTTGAGAGAAATATTTATAAAATATAAGAAAAAAATACCTGACTTTTAGAAACATTTAATAAGTAAAAATAAGATAAGATTATTTTTAATAATAAGGAAGTAGCAAAGAAACATACAGGCCACCTGCCTTAAATCAACCCTAGATAGGATAAGAGACCTAAATTAGGTTAACCACAGCTTCGTAGTTACCCCTTTAGAGTAATGTGGAATGCCGTGGATAAATATTTCTCCCTTATCACATTAATCAAATCATAACATAGCAGTGCTTAACCACGAATGGTTCTCCCTCCTTTGAAATTCTCATCTGTGTATTTTCATGCCACCCACGAGGTCTCAGTATTCTAGCGTAGGACTATCTTTAATAACGTTAACTTGCAATAAATAGCTAGTAATAAAAAGACACTCAAATATACAATTTAAGCACTAGGTACTTCCCAAAAGTCAACGTAGCCACTCAACCACGATCCGAAATAAACAATGTCACAGACTGTTTCACTCTCTTATGGTCGGTATTTGCATATTTACCCCATAGCCGTAAGCTCATTTAACATGAGTTTTCAGTGGACCTCGCTGTTTGTTCACGTCAGAGGACATTAAACCGAATATATAACGTTTTTACGATGCTTCCTGCCCTTAGAATTTTGACACAAGCACATTCTTTTGTTTCCCTATTTCGTATAAAGGTTAACAAAATAATAAAATAACTAAACTGTATGATCAGTATAAAAAAAATGTTATATGCGCTAGGCCTTAGATATATGACCCTTTCTCTATCCACCTCTTTCTCATTCTCTCAAATACAACTTAAGAGTAGAAGAGCTAATGAGCTGTCAGTTATGAAACTTATGTTAATACGTATGTTTATATACTTATAAGTATCTATGCATATGCATTATTCCCGCGGTTCCATTCGCTTTGGTCACGGTTATGAGTATCCCATGTGTTAAACATGGCCATTAACTATCTGTGGGATAAATTTCACCGAAAACCGGCCAGTACTTTTTGCGTGAAAGAGTAACAAACACAGACAAACCCTCACAACTTTCGCATTTATAATAATAATTTATAATAATATCAGTGTCACCAAAGATTACAATTTTATGCAACGTATCTTAGTTTCATAAAATTTAAATTTTTAACTTATATTTCGTACAATGTAAATTGGAAACGGTATACACGCATGCAATTTTGAATGCCAATATTTTTATTTTGACCCAGTTTCATGGATCATGATTCCGCCGTAACCACGATCCATAAAAGTGGGTCGACATATCGGAATTAAAACCTTTTATCAAAAGCTCCCGTTACAGAGTTACGTTCGAGTTATCTGCTACATTAAAAAGAGGTAACACTTTTCGTGGCTAAGCTCCGCTACCACCGTCGCAACATTTATTAGGCTTTAAGAGTAGTAACAATTATAAACACCCAAAAGTTGCTAGTACCAGTGTAGTTTGACCTGGGACCACTGCCACACCTATTTCTAGCGCGAAGTAGTTCTTGCGTTTCGGTGGAAAGGTGTGGTAGCCGGCTCACGTATCACGTATTGAGTGGCAACGCATCTGTGACCCACTATAGATAGAACCCCTGTCCTATATGAAGTTCCTTACATATGTCCATGGGCGGCATTAACCACTTACCATTAGATGGTACGGTGAGACTACATGCGCGTTTGCAACTTCAACATAAAAAATATACAATCGTTTTTATTTAGGCGAAACCACAAATACTAACACATTACCATAATATTTCACACCCCGCAACCCTTGAATGTCATCTCCATTACAACAGACCGGCATTAATTCCTCAATCCTTGTGTTAGAAGTATGGTAAAGTATGCCAACTCCCGTTTGCCAAAATGATTTTCTAGCCCGAGTTTAAACACCAGTCTCATTCCCGAACTAATATATGAAGAGAAGATTTATGTTTGTTTTTGTGTAGATTTCTCCACAATATTTGTGTACACATTTTATCAACAAACAATTCTTAACAATCTTTATCGATAAGTAATGTTTTAAGATAAAATATAAATCTGGGGAATAATATAATCAACAAGGTTTGATAATATTTTTATCAATGCTTTTACATACGTAATTTGGTAATCATTCATGTGACACGTAACATTTTATTATTTTTTCCTTATTATTAATAAAAAAGGAATATTTTTTTCAACGAAGATTAATAATATCGACTTTGTTTCTGTATGGTTTTTATCGAAAATATAATTCCCTCTACATTACCGAAACAAGTGCCTTACATTATTTACATAAGGCCAACAAATGTGACCCTCGTCTCTCGAGGGTGTTGTGCAAACAACTTGAAACTTAGCGTCAACATTTTATGTATGCGTGGGACATATGATAAAGGCAGGGTCTAAGCGGGCCTAATTTACAAGGAGTATTGGTGCAGCGAAAGGCTTACACCTTGGTTAAGCTAACCTGCCTCTGTTATTAATTTTAATTTGTACATGACTCGATTATTCCCGCGGCTTCGGTCGCTTCAGTTATATCGAATCACGGTAATGAGTCCTATTTGTTAATCTAGGTTATATACTATCCACGTGGCGAATTTCAGCGAAATTTGACCGCTAGTTTTTGCGTGAAAGCGTAACACACACACACAGCTGGTAGAACTCTTTGTGGTTCGACTCCAACAGCACCACCGCCACACCAATCTTTTTGCTAATAACAGCAGTGTTATACGCTGTTGTGTTCTGGTCTGAAGTGTGTGGTAAGGGAGACATACTTTTCCGAGGCATTCCATCTTAGACCCCTGGGGTAGCAACGCATCTGTGGCTAACCTTAAGTGTGACTTTGATCTTACCTAGGGTTGATTACAGATATGCATGGGCGGCAGTATCCACTTACCATCAGGAGGGCTGCATGCTCGTTTGCTACTTCCACACTATAAAAAAACGATGGATATTCTTTTTTTTTATAGAAAAAAAAGAATAATATAAGAAAAAAAGACTTAGTTTAATGTTAAAAACCTGTATGTAAAGAAGACGGAGCCCTAATCATGTGAATTTTAACAAAGCTAAACAATGTAGGTTGCAGATTAAAGCTAGATGGATGCTAACAATTTATTTTTATTTGAACTTCCGTGGTTTGAAGAGCAGGGAAGCCTAGTTGCAAGGAAAGAACGAAGGGGTACCACCGCAACAGCTAATTTTATTGTGGAGTAGATGGGTGAGGTTGCTGACTCGCTTTCCGCATGACCGTTTTAGTCTTCTGCATAAAGGTAAGAAAGCATATGTTAATGATGTCTTCAGACTGAACCCCTTTTCTGTATGAAATTACTTATAGATGTACATGAGCTGCAGTGGTCACTTACTATCAGATGTGCTGCATGTTCGCGTTTACTACTTCAATCTTTAAAAAATCAAGTTGAGCTATCGGTCTCGATTGTTATCCTTATATTGCAACCCGGATGCAATGCCGTATTGCAATCTTTTAACTTTATCGGCTTTAAAGGCAGTTTGAAAAAAATACTCTTTGAGATACACGTCTTTCTACCAATATCACGTTGACCAGCCAGGCAAAAATCCTAAATGGATGTTTTTATGTACCTACTCATGTTTGAGTGTGTGGCGTCAGTGACATTTTATTTATTCAGCGTTCCTGAAGGCGTTTAAATTGTTACTGAACTAAATACTCCTATTATTTAAATTTGATTACAGACTTGAACGAATTTGATTACAAAATAAATGAGAAATAATTCATGAAAACGGGCGAAGCATTCAAAATAACATATCAAAACATTCGATTTATCTAATCCGTGATGTAACGAGGTATGAAGGTACATTAAGCCCTTATTCATTTCAAAAAGCTTATGGAAATTAGATTTGCCGCTCGATTCCTTCACAAATAACATCTCAGAAATGTAGGATACAATCCCATTCCTCGGAATGGCATAATTTATACCGGGGCTTATTAAACGAATACCAAGCAATTTTACTCCAGAATTATTATAAAACTGTAGCCTATTGTTTCGTAGAATGTGACTAAATATAGTTCGAAATGAAATAACACGGCCTTGTTACGTATTGGAGTTTATTTTCCGCATAAATATTCCTGTTCCAATTTATTAATAGATGTGAAGATATAAGATAAGTAAAAGTATTTTATAAGTAGAACTGCTTATATCACGCATACAAAAAACTTTTAAAACTATATTTTAAACATTTAATCAAATAGTCCTGTGTACTCTTATCCTTTTCTTCCTGCGGATGTCGTATATGGTAAAGAAGATGCAGAATCCAGGTAATTAGTAGCAATGTTTTCCTGTAATATCTACTATATCTACTGCTGTAATTATACATAAACACACAAAATGCGCGCGCGCACACTAACATATGCGCAAGCGTATGCACATCTACACGCAGGCACACTCATGCATGCTTGCACGAACGCACGTACACACATACACAACAAAAGATGACATCTACCGCACATTCCCTCTTTATCGCAGAGGCTCAATTCCATCAGTCCAACTGTGGGCTTTTGAGGGATAGGATATATAATTTATTTCATGTGACACATCTGTTACACCACCCACATAGATAATTGTCAAGTTTAAACTCCCACATCAAAAATCATTTCGTTTAAAAATATATGTTTTAAGTGCACTTTAACTTGTATTTATTTTTATAGCGCTCAAGAAACACTAACAGCTTGTAAGCAACTCAAGAACCCCGTTTCAGATTATACTGAGTGCACCCTGCAACTATACAAAGAATATATGACTACTTTTCATTCGTGGCTTCGTAAAGTTAGTAGTAAAACACTAACACTGACGAAAAATGACATAATTTCAACTTATAAAAATGAATTGCAAAGTAAAAATAATAAAACATCCCCTATACCGTCATCCTTGGAATCAATCCTTGTAACGATTTATAGAAATGTTGCTTAACAGGGTTTATTTACATGATATACAGAAATTCTGTGTAAAATTCCACTGCAGCAACTGTTCCAGATAAAAGTGCAACAATGCCTGCATGAAACAATCACCTTTTTTTATTCTGAGGTCTAATTTGGAGCGCTTATACACCAAATAAGCCCATCAAATACAGAATAGGTTGGGCGCCGGCATTCAAAGAACAAAGGTCTCTACCACTTTCTATAGAATCTTATGGACATCAGAGAAATATCTCGAACGGTTATCACCGAGTTGTGATTAAATATAAATCGAGATGTTTTGAAATGTTTCGCAAAAGAATAAAAAAACATCAAAGAAACGTTGAGCCTTTAGCAGAAATAACTCGAAAAGGGCAAATTCAACCCTCTCGCTCACTATTCCAGAATAGATCTTGATAGAGAAAAACAAGAACTTAGAAATGAAATGGAAAATAAACTAAAGGGTCTGCAAAAAATATTTTATTTTAAACGTTCAATGACATTGAAAGAAAAATTCAAATTAGATATCTGCTTGAAAACTAATTTGAGCAAGTAATGACTAAAGTAATTAAATTTAATAGTCTACTATACACAACGCGAAAATTCACAGTATCATTTTGGTTTTCACAGACATATAAAGCAATAGACTCTTAATTACAATTATTCAAATGTATTTTATTTATACAGCATTCACATTCCTATATTATACTTGTAAGTACATAAATAAACAAATAACTAAATTCAATATTTGCCAATCCTACGGCAACGTAACGCTTACTATGTAGAAAATAAAGAGATATCAATTTCTGTCTGATTAATCAATAATTGATCGATTATTAATAATAACTAATTAATTCCTTAAATATTTACCTCTTTAAAAATTGTTTTAAATACGTAAGGCGTATTGGGGTACTACGACATGCGGTGTAGAATTTTTTTGCCGATATTTGTAATGTAAAATGTGTACATACCTGTTAAATTCATAATAGACAAAAAGAACTTAGACCATAGACGGACACATACCTTCAAATTAAAAAATAACTAAAAAATCCCCACAGTTCAACTATATAATATTTCGCCATATATAATAAATGATCAACATTATTACTTTAATGATCATAGTGTTATGAATCTACTCGTACTAAATGTCTATGGCTCCTGTTTAAACATTCAACTTAATTGCTAATTATTTCACAACCTCGTTAAATATATGTTTAATTACTTATAACGATAATATTATATTTTATTTAATCAACACCATTTGAAAAATAAATATATTGTTATGGTCGCATAATTCCACAAACAGGTGTGACCGGTATACCATTGAATGAACTTAAAGTAATTTTATTACCACAATAATATATGATCTTAGTTTTCTTACTTTTATGCTTTTATTTATTCCTTGTAACTGCATTTTATCGTGTGGCTGAGCGGTCATTATACCGGTCTGACACGCAGTAGGTCCCGGGTTCGATCCCCGGCCAGACAGACATCTCAATGATGACTTTAGATTTCTGTTCTGGGTCTGGGTGTTTGTGTATTCGTCTTTGTGTGTCCATGGCACCCACGACACGGGAGAAAATCCTACTTTGGGGCTATGAGTGTAGAAAGCGTTTATGTTTTAAGCGTTTATTTTATCATATCGACGGTTGAAAGGCTAATTGGTCTAAGCGACATATTTTGCGATATCAAGT
>MOOZ01001364.1:1439746-1456824 GCA_002930495.1 Cecropterus lyciades | reverse complement strand
CAGATGTCTGTCTGGCCGGGGATCGAACCCAGGACCCACTGCGTGTCAGACCGGTATGGTGACCGCTCCGCCACGCGGGTCGTCAGCTAGCTACGACTAACTTACATACGAGGCGACCATTTAAACTTCGAAAGGTAGGTGATCGGCTTCATGTAGTCACAGATGTCGATAATTAATATATATATACACCACCTTTACGTATTTGCCAGATGATTTAAGTGTCCTTTTTTCAAATGCCATACAATATATAAATTTACAATAGCCATATATGATATAACATGTGTCCACAATGAACCACGAAGAAATGCAGCTTTTAACTAAAATAAAGAAGCGATAGTAAGGAAAACGTACTTTTCTTGTGGTGAAGACATGATCCGTGGAGGCGACACATACTCGCCGCTTGCCCCATGCGGGCGCTACCTCGCCCTAGCCGCCATCTGCCAGTCGCCTGCATCTCGCCACGTCTCAGCCACATTCACATCATTATTTTACTCTGATATACAATACCATGTTTTAATCGATTTCTATACCTATCATTATGTAGTATATCGACGTTGTTTTGACTTTGCTACACTGACCCATCGGATTAATAAGATACGTCACTTTTATGCTCGTTGAAGCCGAATAAACCTACAAGACTAGTACACTTCTTCAGATAGCTAGAGTAGCGTTTACACTAAATAACTTTAGTCTATAATGAACCACGGAGAATTCATTGAAGTAAAGTAAGTAAGCAATAGTCAGGAATACGTACTTTTCTTGTGGTGGAGACATGATCCGTGGAGGCGACACATACTCGCCGCTTGCCCCATGCGGGCGCTACCTCGCCCTAGCCGCCATCTGCCAGTCGCCTACATCTCGCCACGTCTCAGCCACATTCACATCACTATTTTACACTGATATACAATGCCATATTTGATCGATTCCTGTATCTGTATGCACTGTGTGGTCGTCGATTGGACACTTGCTGATGAACCATCGGATTAATAAGATACGGCGCTCATATGCTCATTGTAGACGACTAAATCTGTCAGATTTGAATACTTGGTCAGATAGCTAGAATATCATTTTGTATTATTTGTACCTTTTCCAAAACACGATCGAAAAGTAAATTAAATTAACCTGTTCATTATCCAGTGACAATAAACATATTTCTGAGGCATTTATTTATTACGCGGACACAACCTGCTTTCATGTTATACTCAGTCCAAAGTTATGTATTTGGAAACTTTTTTAAATAACTACTATGTATGTAACCTTTGTATTAATGCAGAAATAAAATGCATAAATATTCCCGTACACAAATGACTTCACAAGCAAATACATATTCATTTTAAGTTTATGCAATACATAGTGGTAATATTTTAAAACGGAATACTTCATTAACCCCAAATAAAAACTAGACCGATATTAATAAGGTTTTCCATCACAAATCTGTAACAATAAAAAATAAAGGTTTTTTTTAAACAAAACCTAAGGTCACGTAACTAAAGCCGTTTGCGCACAATGCTGAAGTATTACGCAAATCGTATGCTATCTCTGAAAAATCAAACTGATAGTAACGATTGCTATGCAAAAAACTGTATATCGTGCGAACGTAATGTTTACGTCAGAATTATCGTTTATCTGATAATTTTTTCATATGATTTCTCTGATAAAGATAATACTATCGGTATTGCAATAGATTACGGGATAATTATATTATGTTATTCTTTAGAATGCAATAATATTGATAAACTGAAGTAAACATATTCGAAAGTATGCTGGTTTTGATTTAGTAAAATTAATGTGCCTTGAATAAACCAACTCCCTCTCTTCCCGTGGATGTCCTACGAGACGACTAACATATAAAATTCGGGAGATGGCAGCAGTCTTTCTTTTTTTAGTTAGTCTTCTTCTTTCAGCTTTAGCTGGGTCCGCAACCCTCTAGCGAAGGAGGAAGGACAAGGAATCCTGCAACGGGGACCAAAATCATTCCTCCCTTCCAGATCATAGTCATTATGTACCATAGTCATTTATGTACCACAGTTAAGCATGGGTCTCTCTGGTGAATGTTTTTATATAGATCTTTCTTTTTAAGTCAAAAAGTAACTACCTACCCGACATTTTAATTAATTTAAAGTATTTTTAAAAATAAAAACTTAAATACAACGAAACAAAAGTGAACGCACAACGAAAACGTTTTTGAAAAAAATGTACAAGTGAACTGATTAAAATTCCGACTTAATTAAAACTTGTAAGTTAAACTTTAGGAGTTCGACTGCGAAAGTTGCGTCGCATCAGTCTCTGCATTATTAATGTAATGTGAAGCTACAACACTTTGCATTTTAATATGTAACGAGTAGAAATCAAAATGTTGTAATACATGATTTTAGACTAATATTATTGCAAATTTATACATTTTATATATCGGGTACTCAAAATATGCGGTTTTCTAAATTAATTTTTGCCGATATTTCGACTCAGTTACATATTAAAATGCAAAATGCACGGTACTTATGTTATATATTAAAATGTATAAAATCAGCGATAAAAAATAGTCTCAAATCATATATTACAACATTTTGGTTTCATTGGTGCAGTCAGGCAATAAAAAAGTATTTTAGTTATAAAGGACAAATAAAAATTGGTAAATACAAAAAGTTCCGCTCATCACCAGGACGAAATTATTTAATTATATATACAAATAACTAACTCTTACTTATAGTAGGTAGCAATGATAATTAGTAATATTTTTACTAGCTTTCATTTGATATCCATATTGTTATGAAAACAAAAAAAAGGTTCAAGGGCGTCATATAAAAATATATATAACCTATGTCACTTTGTAAACTCAGTCGATTCAAATGATATGTCATAAATCACAATCCGTCAAGTCGTTTGGGCTGTAGCCAGTGACAAAGAAATGGACATACATACGCTAGAAAACCATTACCGTCTCCGGACGCAATCGGATAAAAGATTTCTTTTAAGTCCGTAAAAGTAACTACATTAGAACCCACAAGTAATCTTTTAAAAAAACATCAAAACCTTGTAAGTGTTATCTAAGTCGGTCGTGAAGCAAATCTTGGCGGAGGTTTCGCGCCTCCGAACAACAGAGGCATCAGTTATGCAGATTTTAATCTCCTTAAGAGCTAGAGTTGCGAGAATAACTTGTTATAGTTTGGAAAGATTCTGCGAGATTACTCTTAAATGTTTCCTTCACATCTATCTTATTATTATATTATATTACAACCTTCCTACGAGAACAATATCGGAATATTAAGGCCACTTTTTAAATATTTCTGTAACTTATAAGAACAAAGCTTTAGCGTCAGTTGTAAATTGTGTTTTATTTATAATTTTATCGATTTTTCAATGCTTACTAAGGGTGCCCAATTATTTCTCACTAGCTTATTCCCGCGGCTCCGCCCGTTCAATGTCGTTTACCACGGAGATGAGTCCATGTAATCCAGGTCATACACTGTGTGCCCAATTTCAGCGAAATCTGACCAATGGCTTTTGCGTGAAAGAGTGACAAACACACATACATCCTTACAATCTGTCGCCTTTATAATATTAGTGAGATGTAAAAGACATTTTAAAGCACACGCAGATGCCCCACTTTAAATTAAATTATTATCTTAATTCTAGAAGTAAAGTTCGGATCGAAGTTCAGAAATGTATTAGTACATTTACCTACTTTAAAAAGAAACATCATGGAACGCAAATAGGTTAGCGTGTAACTTAAAATAATTGATTTGAGCTTTATGCTAATATGAGGACAGAAAGAAAGCACGAATGGTTGCTTCTACTGTCATAGAAGATTTTGTCATATATGGACACCTAATCATCATACGTCACCCAAACCCTGATTAGATTACGCTCATCAAACCCGAACCTTCATTAGACCAGCATGATAAACGCTGCGCAACGAGGATTAAATAAATAGACTGAAAAATCATTTCGACCCATCTTGTTATCGAGGTACAAAGTGGCGCAAAAAAGACAGCCATTTACGCGCCGGCTTGATAAATAGTTGAGTGGTAGAAAAAGCGAAAGTTGCGAAATAAATGACAGTGTGCCGCGAACGACAAAACAAGAAATGGCGTTGACAAATCGTCATATACCTGACATAGGGTGCCATAGTGAGAGATCCAATCGCTACATTACTGCGCCTGTCTGTTTTGTAATTACAATGTATTTTTATAGATTTTGAAATAGTTCACACCGGTTTGGCTAGCATAATATGGCCCAAATTTTTTAATATTTTTTGTAGGTTACATTTTAAAACGATTATGTTTATAGTTATTACGGCAAAACAGTATTTATGTGTACATATATGTACCTATGTTTTATGCTTTTTTATATTACTTGTGCCAATTTATGAAGTAAAACTTCGTAAGAATCGTTTTGATTTGAAATTCGATGAAACGAAACTGAGTTACGAAGGCAGTTGTAAGCGCTACAACTAGAATCTAGAATCCCATGTAAAAGTATAAAGTATAATTATCCCCCAAATAAAGTACAATACTTTATCATAAAGTACAGTTTTTTTTAGCGATTATGTAGTTGCTGTTGGCCCTGCTGGCCTTTACAGCTTCACCGGGTTTTATGGCGAGCCTTAAGCTCAAGCCGGGAGTATAAAGTACAGGTAACTCCCTGATGTATTTATACAGGACTAAGTTAGACCGTAACCCGTTGATTTGTTGATTGAAACCCGTTTTTTTCATAATTCCTATTGCATGTTTATTTTGTATGGTAGGTATTGCATCCCATTTTGTAAAATTATTACCCATTTTATGGACCCATTAGTGAACCATTCTTGCCAAGTTTTTGAATATTTAATACCTACTAGATAATATTCGGAACTTAAGTACATGGCAACATTAACAGATACCGACCTTATTGCTATATTAAATCAAAACTTCTGCACACAACTTAAGACTTACGAAGAAACAGCATTTATCTTCTAAAGCCTATAACAAAACATCTAATATTATGTATTTACGTAATATACAGACTAGACAGCGAAGTCCGGACTGTCAGACGAAAGATAAAAGCTAGACCGTAACAGTGTTTTTGAACCCACATAGCGTTTACAATGCACTGTTCGTTCATCAGAAATGTGTATAACAAAAAGTCCGACTGAAGTCTGTCTGTTTAGTCGGACAACTAGACCTCTGTGTGCTGTCGTACACATTAAAGACGGCAATGATAGGAAATTCAACAAAGTAAAAAATAGGGTACTTATTATCTTTTTTTATTTTTGGTGATGAGGGGAAACCTTCAAAAGGTACACCGAAGCCTTGCGAGAGACTCCGGGTTATGTGGGATTTTTACCCACTAAAATCCCCTCGGTGGCCTTCCTCAGCGCTTGCAGGGGACTAAGGGATCTTCAATGGAACGCACTGGTACCCCCTAGCGCGGCGCCCCTCACGGGCTCATCACTTGGGGGACGTGCACCTGTCCCCCTGCATCTTCTGGTGTCTGCGACGACATGCAGCCACACATGCCGCCGTCAAACTAATTATAAGATAAATACAACACGATATAAGTCATAAGTGACAAATTTCAATACAACAATTTACAACATTTCTATCAAAATAAACCTAGTATAATAATATTTCCCAATACAAAAATTATCCTTCTCGGTTTTTATTTCTTACAGTACACATAGTACAAAGCTTTCAAACAAAATAATCGCTTTGGAAAACTTACAATCTGTAAATTGTAGTGACATTCGACGAAATTCGCTAACGCTTACGCTTTCGCCCCAAGCAAAGGTTTCATAGCCGAGAGGTTAGCGTTAACGCATACTCACAATTATTTATGACAATATGTACAACTTCGAGAATTCCATATAACTCTTTACAATGTTAAAATTGAGACGACACACGTGTACAACATTTGTTCTGTATCGTCTATACAAATAATATAAAATAAAACATCTATTCGACTACGATGTTTATTTTTCATGTCTTTGCCGATTACTCTTATAAACTGCTTCTATAACCTCGTCTACGAAAGATCTATATAATAATAAACTTCCATATATAATATTAACACGACAGGTTTGGAAACCTTTTATTGTAGCTTTTTATTAGTCAAAGTTAGTTTTATGTTCAAATAATAAATAAATAGCCTAAGACCAAAGACGATAGATTAGACTTTTAAGATTAGCAAGCATATCATTCTGCTTATTGGCGTTCAGTATTAATCAAATTTTCGATATTTATAGTGTATTACTGTGAGTAACGCTTGAAAAAAATTACAATATTATTTAGTTGTATTAAGGACGCCAAAAATACTACACCACAAAATAGTATTCTTTTGACACATTTACGAAAACTAATGATGCTGAGTCGTCTTCCTATTTTGATCTCAGTGAAAATAAAGTAGGTAGTCGCACAAAAGTTGAATGAATACGCTGCTAGCATGAAATGTATAATGACACCGGATGATATAACATTATTGCCGACTGCCATTATTGATAAGAATGGCATTGAAATAGAGCGATCACCTAATGAAAGTCAATGAATGAACTTCACGAGGTGAGTTTGTAATTTAATAAATTGAGATTAGTTCATGAAGAAATAAATAAGTTTAAAATAACTTTTTGTGGAATCGAACAGGCACTACCGCCACAATTTCTAAATAAAAGCAGTGTAACGTGCTGCCCGTGTTCTTGTTTGAAAGGTGGGGTAAGGAAAAGGACATATCTATACGAAGCGTTTCAACTTAGCCCTTAAAAGTTAAAATCTTAAATTGATTACAGATATACGGGCGATATTGACTTCTTAGAAAGAAGTGGACTGCATGCTCGTTTTGTACTTCTATATTATAAAATAAACATCTAACTGATAGTAGGTCACTGTTTCCTATAATATCAGTAATCAACCCAAAAATAGGATGGAACACCCACCTGGAGTCGGTCACAAGATTATTTTTATTATCGAAAGCTAAGTTTGAACAAAGAATCGTATACGACTGATATAGTTATCTCAGTTCGATCATATCCCTTACTAATAGGAAAAAAATTCTATTTTGACCAACCTTTGAGATGGTCAAAGTAAGTATTTTGTATTAGAAATTTATTTGAAAACATATAAACTTATGGAAATACAAGTAAAAAGTGGTCGTACCTAAAACTCGAGCCCTAGAGCCTGGTCTATCAATTACAACCAAGCCACATCAATCTTGTAGAGATAAATCTATCGCGTTTGGAGAAAATTCTTCTTTCGGCACATTGGCTACAGTTCAAGGATCGAATGACTAAACATTTTAGACTCGTAAATTTGTCTGCGAAAGACAACCTACAAATCAACTACGTATTCTATCTTTTCGTTTTCGTTACTACAATTAAATTGTATGAAATTCGTCTTTTTTCCATTTTACTATTAACGGTTTGTATTTCTTTTTTTTTCCGATGATGGTCGGTATTTATTTTAAAGACTACATTTATAACGAAACACACACAAAAAGACAAGTAGACAAACTCTCAGACCAATATAGAAATTTAAAGTCATATTAACTATTTATTATATTATATATATAAATCTGTATGGTCGTAGGTCGAACCTGAATCCTTTAGAATAGCTGACTGATATAATCGTTGCTCCATTACAGTCAACTGTGAAAGAACATCCGTAGATTGGTGATACACAATAATATTGTATTTTATTTAAATATGTTTCACATGTGACAATGGGAATGAATAAAACATTTAGACCACAGTTTTTTATTTCATTTGCATTATTCTACACATTAACACCAGTTGTTTAAAAGGCTTCAAAATGGTAACAATGTTTTTCTTCCATTTTTTAAACACTTGTTTAAATAGAAAAATTACAATTTGCGAATATTAAACTACAACCAGCCTGTTTACGTAGACCTGGATTACTTTTTAAATTCTAAACCATGATTTTTTAATACGACACAAATGAACAAAACATATTTGCATACACTTGTTGTCCTCGTTCTAGAATAATGGAGTCTTTATTTTTGAGTTACTAAAAATTCAAGACTACACAGCACATACTTCTGCCTTATGTCAGTAGTACAATGTACGGCCTTATTATAATTCTAAGTTCTTAAACTTGCTAGAGAAGTTGCTATGCGTTTATGGCAGGTCTCAATAGAACTAATCTTCACAGATCTTACAAATATCTACACAGCAGTGGTTTACCAGGTGGTAGAACCAGTTTAGTTCGACTGGGAAATTATCTCAGCCTCATCTATTTCGTTGGAAGGATGCGTTTCGGTGGAAGGATGTAGTTGCCGGTCACTTCTATATAAAGGACCATCTTAGTAGCCGAGAGCTGCTACTCGGGGTCATATCTGAAGTTGATCACAGATGAGTTGCTACTCATCTTTGATCAACTTCAGATATGACCCCCGTTTTATATGAAATTGCTTACAGATGTCCGTGGGCGGCAGTAACCATTAACCATCAAATGGACTCCATGGTCATTTGCTTCTTAATCTGCTAAAAAAGGACGGTATGCTCACGTGTCACTTAATCATGATATAAAAACATATTTCGTACAGCACGACTTTCAGTCATAAGGTGCGAACATTAACATAAACAGGAAGAGGTTTAGCTAACAATAACTGAGTGTGAAATCGTTAAGAAACGTGTCCAATTATTGTTCAATTGTATAGCCCTAGCGTGTCATTTACACCGGTGTCGACATAACACGTAGTCACACAAATATATATAATAATATAACTGGTGTAAATTACCTACACTCATTAGTTGACAAGGAAACTCTTCTTGGCCTTAATTTTCACAAACATGTTCTACGCGAGACGAGTTTCAGACGACATAAACATTTGGTACTAATAGTTACATCAAGTTAAGGTAGAAGGTATCTACTTCCTGGCAGTAATTTATATGATGCTACGACGATTATATCCCTGCATTAGTATACAAGTAAGTGCCATAGACATACAATAACGAATACACAAAATTCGGTGTTTGTGTATTTATAGGTCAAACTTAGGTACCTTCTACTTAGTAACTGTGTTAGGGCTTTTTATTGTCATGCGGGTTTGGACATGCATGCGTATCATTTGCATTTTATCCTTTCATAAATATTTTCCTGTCTACTACACGCACGCACACTGACTGTAATGATTTATTTGGGTGATAACCAAATAACTAATTGCAGTCAAAAAAGCCTTTATCTATGAACTTCACGCACTTGATGACGCACCTTCAATGCAGGTTGGTAAATAAATCTTCTGATAAAAAGGAATGTTTAGGAATCAAAGCGTTTGATGTCTGACAGAATGTTGTAGTGAACACAAATATATACAAACAAAATCCATAGGCCGATCAAAATGAAGGAATGGATCGTCAAACATGTCAGTTACATAAAACCTTTATTATTACATGGTACATCTAATCTTACCTAACGATGTAAGCGATACCACTAATCCGACTAATTACCAATTAACATGCCATCCGAAGTATGTAAACTTAGGAAAACTCGTATCGAAGCAACCTTACAAATAACAAGTTTCCGGCGAAGGGAGATCTCCTACCAGGCAGGTGATTATGCCTGGGGAGCGGCCTTTCTCCAACAACCAAAGTTCTGAACTTTTAAATGCAGAAACTGATATATTTTTTTACGCTTTCTACACACATAGCCCCACACTAGGATTTTCTTCTGTGGCGTGAGTACCATGGACACACACAAACGAATACACAAACACACAAAGCCAGAACAGAAGTCTAAACTCATGATTTAGATGTCTGTCTGGCCGGGGATCGGGACCCGGGACCCACTGCGTATCAGATCGGTATGGTGACCGCTCCGCCACGCGGGTCGTCAAATATTATGCAGATATATGCAGGATGTTAAGATAACTTCGATAGCGTGATTCAGAATGCAGTGGCGCCATCTCTTGATGACTTGGAGGAGGCCGGTCTTTCTTTATACATAAGTACATGTCTCTACTACGTCGGAGGAGTTCTTTACAAGTACGTGTCTCTACTACATACGCATGTAAACAACAATTTAACCAATTATGAATGACAAATGAGTGATGGGACGAAACGATAACAAACAAAATGATCATAACATACGTTATTTCATCGTAAGAGTACGTAGTATTAATTTTTAGAATCGATTCAAAGATAAACACATTCATTTATCAATCATGAAACGAGTTCAATTGAACGAAATATAATTTAAACAGATAATAGGAATGCGGTAAGCTAAGTATGTACTAGCTTTGCCCAGTGGTTACACCCGCGTCCAAGAAATGTAACATATGTAACATTAAATTGTAATAACTGATAGAGTAGATGGATTATGAGGAATAAAACTTAGAACAGAATTACTACGGTTTCTACGGCGCCACGAATTGAAGGATTTGTGCGAAGTCGCGAAATTTTTTGCGAAGTTAGTCATGTTTTTCAGTCATTACAAATGTCGGTTCAGTTACATAAAATACACTTTTATTTTAGAATCGATTTCTAACGAGCAGTTGACTTAAGGGCTAATAGACTGCGCGGCCGTTCGCGACCTTTATCACCTCACATACATACTTAAAACCGTTCAAACAACGAATTTGACATTTAAACAAGCTTTTATTTATTTGTCCAATTGAAATGGAAAACAAGCATGCAGTCCACCTGACAGTAATTGGTTGCTGCCGCCCATAGACTTTAAGTAACTTCATAAAGGACAGGGGTTCCATCTGAAATCGGTCACAAATGCGTTGCTGCTCCCAAGGACTAAAATGGTCGCCTCGCATAAGTGAATCGGCAACCACACCCTTCCACCGAAACCCAGAAACTGCTTCACATCAGAAATAGGTGTGGTGGAAGTTCCTCCTCGGTCGAACTAAACTAATTCTACCACCTGGTAATTTTCTTAAGAATAGGCTCGTATTAAATTTCTATAGTACCTTATTCTTAGTATTCTTAGAAATAGAGCAACTATCGATTTTCTTGTACCAAGTACAGAGACACAGTAACAATGGATGCAAACCACAACTTGTGGAGTCTAGCAAACTTCAGCTTGAGAAATCCCTACACACAGACGTACAGTGATTTATAAAGCTTTGTTGGTTAGTGAAAAGGATAAAAATGTGAAATATTTAAATGGAAACGGTAGATACTTTAGATTTATATCAGATATTTTTTATTATTTTGACGGATGTTCTAAGAATGGCGGTGATGCGTCCGGAGTCGAACCACAAAGAATTCTACCGAATTCTTTATGGCTGCCACACCCATTTCAGCCTAATAATAACATTGTAATGCGCTATTATTGCTGTATTCTGGTCTAAAGGGTAAGGGAGACACTTATCCAAGGCGTTCCAACTTCCTCCTCAGGAGTCAACGCATATGAGGCTAGTCTCAAGTAAGACTCTTATCTTACCTGGTTGATTGCAGATATCCATGGGTGGCAGTGGTCGTTTACCATCAAGTGGTGAAGTCCACGCTCGCTTGCTACTGCCCGAATATTAAAAAAAATACAGTCGAATTGAGAACCTCCTCTTTTTTTGGAAGTCGGTTAAAAAATGGTAAATATTTTAGGATACACATTTCAAAAATTTGTTCAAATTCAATTTCGCAGACTGTTGATTGTGGATTAACTTTATAATCAATGTTTCATCTTTAAGAAATCACGACAAATTTTAAATACTATTAATTATTATTAATAAATACTATGACATAATATTAATTACTAATAAATACTATTAATTTGATTAATTTTAAAATTATATATTTTTCTATGGCTGTAACCTTTTTTATGTTCCATATTGACCACTTAGTAGAGCATACCTACTCAACCACGTTACTGCAATATCAAACAAACTTTTGTGAGATCTTTGAACGATAAAAAATATTGCATTGATATTGCCAGGTGCTACAATAAATATAATTCAATGTATATATTCAGTTCAGCTGTACGATAAACAAAGAGAAATCCTATGTAGGAAAATGTTTCTCCTACTTTTCCTGTCAGTAAGTTTATGAGCGCTGTACGAGCAAATACAAAGTTATGATCTTATTATTATGTAAATTTAGTGGCGTTATAAAATTCGTTCACTTACCTCTGATGATAAAATCCGATTTGTGGTGATCGATATTGGCATAATCGACGGATACTCGAAAGCCAAACCGCAAATGCATCGAATCATATTTCCTTTTACCATATACGGGTCTGGTAACAAACTCTATATTAAAATGTTTAAATTTTTGAACATAAGTATTCAGAATTGTAATATTTTTGAATATCATAATAATAATTTAATTTGTAACACAACGAAATCAACGGTCGTGCCTTTCATGCGTGACCCATGACCAAGGAATAATTGGGATTTATTAATATATAGGTATATAGATAAACCATTAACGGAACCTTCAACACCTTTAGTCAAATTGTTTTGTCCAAAGGTTCTTCCTAACCCAATGCAATATGCAGCGAGTTGCTCGAGGCGACAAGGTAACGCAATCTGAGGCAACTGTAAAGAATACCAAACGCCTATAATGTATTCATTCGGGAAAAATCGCTCCCGCCCGCCTCAGGTACGCGGGTAGACTCCGATATTACGTGTACCTAGCATTTTTAGAAACCAGAAGTAATTCATAATCTACCTGTAGCTATACGCCTGTTATATACTTGAGGTTGATATCGACAATGAGGGCACTATAGTCACATGTATTTAGTAAATGTTTACGTTAACGCTTTCGAACTTAGTCCGTATGGGTAGCAACGCATGGGAAGCACCGGAGAGTTGTATCTCAGATACCGGGGTTGCCCTAAATGCACATTGAGGCTACCGACGTGATTTTATTGAGAAAAAAAATTCCCCCCTCCCCCCTGCCGAAAAAAAAGGGGTAGCAACGCATTTAAGGAAGGTGATTTAACACCTATGTCTAGTATAGTGTATTATTTGTGTACCAGTAAAAGAGTGTGGATGCACACTGACTTTACGCCTTATGAGGCGCCTTATACGTAAGGCGACCATATTAAATTTCAGGAGTGGTGACGTATCTAAGATTGGCTGTAGGTAAAATCCCTATTATATGTGAAGTTAAGTTAACAATGGATCTACGTTTATAAAAATATTTCGTGAAGAAATCTAGAAATAAATACCCATTTTGTTCAGAACACCGCGCAATCATCGGCTACTATAAAAATGTATTGTGGGGTTCACATAAGTGTAACCAAACTAAAATTTAGAGTAAGCGATACGTTACGGACAGGTAGTCGCGTCCTAACCTCCCTGTATTAAATACGTGTACACGAGAAATAAATAGATATGTGACGCAATGTGATGTTTAATTAAATAACTATGATAATTAGCAGTACCCCAACAATATCATAATGTAAAATATAGTTACAAAATAAATTATTTAAATTAAACATTAAGCAATACCTAATTTATTTGCACATAACATTACAAACATATTACGTTGCGCAGACAGTCTTGTATACAGGACTGCGTTAAATTAATTCATTGACTGCGTTAAAACGTTTAATGCTGTTTAGAATACAGCCACGTTGTATATTCAAATTATTTACGTAATAGAAAAGGTCGTCGAGGTCACTGGTTGTAGACAAATAAACAAGCAAGTTTTAATCAGATCTGCATATTGGCATTTCATACTTTCTGTTGATAGTATCTACTGGTATGAAAAAAATTAATATTAAGCATGACGACGAAAAAGAAAAAAAATATCAAATGAATTGGTATTTTTTTATATTATAGAAGTATAAAAGAAGAATGCAGGCCACCTGATGTTAAGTGACCATAGCCACTCATAGGCACGAGTGATAAATAAAATCCTACCTGAAGTCGACTACAGAAGCGTGGTTTACCGCTTTTGAAGTGTTTGATGAACATATGATGAAAAAATTATTCCTTTCCTTCCTCCTTCTTTTTTTAGCAGATGCCGTATTTAAAAATTATATAGCCTCTTCTATAAGCCATGTCTTTCCGACAATTGAGTCCAATCCAATGACATGTCATATTTTAAACATGTTTGAAGCCGTTTCGGCTGTATAGCGTGTTGAAGAAATAGACATACATACATACGGTCGAAAATCATTACCCTACATCTAACGCAGTTAGGTAAAAACTTGATAAGCAGCGAACTTATTAAATCCAACAATGAAATAGAGCTAGTCTGAAAACTAAATCAACACTCCATTGTTCTAACCGATTGGAAAAGTAATAGAACATCGCGATCATAAATTTTCATCTAACATACAGCAGACAATTTTGCTTAGTTAAACATTTTCAGTCAAGTAATTGATTGTTAAAGAGTGATTCATGTTTTTAAATAGCGTCAATGTCAGTAATCAATTAACTACATAATTAATATTTAAGGTTAATAATAAAATGTTTTTAGTAAGTTTCTTTTCATTACATTTACTGTTGTAACTAAATTCATATATCTCCTTATATTTTCCCCATCGTTCAGGTACAGCATTCTTTATCCGTTCCCGTAAAATAAGTCTAATCGTTTCCAAGTCCCATCCTGCTATGACTGTTGTTATGTAGTTAAATGCTAAGTTTATTGGCCATTGCAAGGACGTACGATAAGAAAGTATAAGTTTTATCGTTATCTTGATTATATATTTCGCACACCAAAAACAAATTTTCTATCGCAATAAGATCTTGAATTACGTTTTACTTGTATTAAACATAAATCAAAACATGGTTGAACTTCGAAAATCGTACTACCTAAGGTAGAAGAATTCCCATGTGACATGTCCATTTGCTATTAATTCAATCGAAAATAGCCTTTTCCAAGTTCAACGACCTTGTAATAATTAATCGGTACGCACACAGTCTCGATACCAATTGCATACCTTACGTCTGTTTACTCAAAACAAATCCTTCGGCAAATTACTCAGAGCGAAACCGCTGGCGCGGCAAATTATTTACGAGTAGCGAATCCCTGGAGATACCACTTGGCGCCAGGAGTAATAAATTTTGCAATTCAAAGCATTAAAATCTCGTTAAAACACTACGGACATCGGTGGGACTCTATACATAGTAGTTACAGCTCGTCGGCTCTGTGGTTAATGTAACGTAATGAAACAACCGACAACTCACGAGATGGACGAGACTATCATTGCCAAAGCGCAACAAGTGAGTTCACTCAACTCGTCGTCCGACCAGTCGACCCGACTAGTCTTGAAACGAATAAAAAAAAACGTCAGGGCTCAGACGGGTATATGTCCTAAACTAAACCTGTATCGCTTTCGGGGTAGATTAAGTAACGTTGTAATAGTATTTGGTTGTGTATATTGTAACGGACCCAACAGATTTCGCTTAATTTGCCTTTTTAAATTATTACTATCCAATTATTCCAAAAAAAAAATTCTAACATTATTCCAAACAGATGTTTCATTTTTTCAAAATCATAAAAATCCTACTGCAATTCGATCAATCCACTGTATCAGGTAATCAGGATTTTTTTTAATTATAATATATACATATATAATATGTATGAGTACATATGTAAACCTTAATTCCAAACGTCATAGTAATCAATTTGATAGTAATATAATAGTCTAAATTAAAGCAGTCTAAAGTTTAAAGAGATTTTATTAGGATTAAAAAAATCTTAGTCNNNTTAGGAAAACTTGACCTCAAAGTAAAAAAAAGTTATTGTAGCAGCTATAACGCTTGATACTCCATCAGATACAAAGAATCTCCAAACAAAGAGCCGCAATACTCGTATCATTCTGATAATACCTTAATGGAAATTATATTAATCATTATACATACGACAAATAGAGATAAAATAAATAAGGAAGTACAATAAGAAGGAAATAATTCATTCGGGACTTCCTCTTTTTGCATAAGAAAAGATTTTCCTCTTTCTACTGTAACTACTGATTACTAATAACCGAGTCTGACTCAGTCTCATAAATGGATGCAGTTGTTTTATGTTCACCTGATACCTTTATACGGGTTTACCAATTAAGTGTGGGTATACGTATGTATGTCTAGAAATAAAGTTATTTTTTTGTTAAAAGTGGTGTCTATTTTGTTTACATTAATTAACATTAAGGCCTTCGGATAACTATCGACGACCCACGTGGTGGAGCGGTCACCAAACCGGTCTGACACGCAGTGGGTCCCGGATTCGATCCCAGGCCAGACAGACATCTGAATGATGAGTTTTAGACTTCTGTTCTGGGTCTGGATGTTTGTGTATTCGTTTGTGTGTGTTCATGGTACCCACGACACAGGAGAAAATCCTAGTGTGGGGATCTGAGTTCAGAAAGCGTTTATGCGTTTATGTTTCACTAACTACGAATATAAACATTTTCATTAAGGACTAAATAGGTACTACATATGTATATAAAATTTTGATTAATCTTATCTTCTTGCTAGTTTTCACAGCATTGTATTTCACTTGATGTATTGACATTTAACACTAAAGAATATGGCTTTCCGAGAAACAAAATATGCCTATTACACGCGAAGTTACAACAAAAGGTAACAATGATCCAGATTCTAAGAATAAAGTCAAAGGCTACATTTCCTACTCTCTGGATTAATCTGTTAATAAGTTTAATGTGTAGTCTGGCTTTGTTGTTCTTGAGTTCTCCTTGGATGGTCCGTCCAAAAACCATATCATTGTCAATACATTTCACGAATACAATGGACAATGGTGTCCATTTAAAGGCTACATAAGTATAGCTATGTTAATAAAAGGCTCTGATATAAGCGGTTTTTCTTTTATGATAGAAATATCAACGAGGCTTCCCGGATAAAAATATGGCCTCGTGTGTGGGTGGTCTATACGTGATCGACATTTTATATTGAAAATCTGAGAGTGTAATTTTGATATGAATTTCTGCATTAGCAATCTTTTCTAAAGCGAATAATAGTAAATAAACACTACATAGTATAAAACAAAGTCACTTTCTCTGTCCCTATGTCCCTTTGTATGCTTAAATCTTTCAAACTACGCAAATGATTTTGATGCGGTTTTTTTTAATAGATAGACTGATTAAAGAGGAAGGTTTATATATATAATAACATCCAATAAATAGTGGAGAAATACTGTTATTTTTAAGGTTTCTAATGTGATGTCGTAAATAATTACA
>MOOZ01001364.1:1412200-1433099 GCA_002930495.1 Cecropterus lyciades | reverse complement strand
GACTGGGCTGGAAGGGGGGGATGGCTTTGGTCCCCGTTGCCGGGTTCCTTGACCATCCGCCTTCACTAGAGGGAGGGACGTCTGCGGACCCAGCTATTGCCGGAGTCCTGGCCTTCCGCCTCTGGTTTACATAGGGTATGATAGGTTTACATATAATTTACTTCTGAAATGAATATATATTATATAAATGAAAATGCTTCCTCATTACCGATAATTACATACACGCACTTTTTAGGGCTTTGCACCGAACAGGTAAAAACGGGATTATTACTAAGCCTCCGTTGTCCGTCTGTCATGCATATCTCTTTAACCGTAATTGTTTGACAGTCTCAAAAATGTTTTAAGTGTAATATACACCATATTACACTGTGGACACTATAATTTGTATTATAAAAACAAATAGTAAAAGAAATTGAGTCCCCATACCAGAAACTGATATTTTATTTCGCAGCGTTTTCCAGTTTATCTCTAGAACCACTATAGGTATACACTTTAAATTTGGTACTCCCTTTGCGTACGAGTTCAACACGCACTTGGCTAATTATTGAAAATCCTTACTTGCTTGTTTTGTTTTCGGTATCGGGAATGATTAATCGCTTGTAAAGGGTTCAACTGGCAGACTGCGGTACAAATCCGGATATAAAATGCGGATTTGGGTATAAAGTTGGACCGTGTACCTTTCTGTCTGTTTTCATACATTTATTTTTATTTTATTTGGACCATCTACATAATGTTATTCATTTTTAATTGTAATGTGCTTACGTTATCCTTGCTTTATATTCTGGATATTTGATGAACCTGTCTAAAAATCATTGCATGGCATATTTATACACTATATAATAGTTCAAAATATCCTAACCCAACCGAAATATATACTGTAAATTTACAGTATACCTATATGCAAAAAATACTTCATTATTAGATCTTCATTATTAGAAACCATTATGAGATTATTTAGGATAGGTTATCAAATATGCTTAACGCTTATAGCCCTTTCTACACTTATAGCCCCACTAGGCGTATCTCTTATCTTGTGGATGTCATGAACACATACAATGTAAGTAAAAAAAAGACCTAGAACAGAAATTTAAATAATCATTCAGATCTAGTCGAGGATCGAACCTGGAACTCACTGCGTGTATGCTAACCGCACGCAGATCAATCGATTCATAAATAATCTATATACATTAATGATAATATATTATATAAAATCGGTTGGTTGCATTTTCATTAAACCATTAATTTATCGTAAGCATTTTGTGATATGGCTGTGACTTGCGCAAAAAACCACTCATACTTAAGTGCCGACAAAGCGATACAACACTTCACGTCAACTACATTCTCATGTTCGCGTCTTGACGTGTGAAGTGACGGTGTCACGATATCTCTCCGCTCTCTTGTTCGATCTACTTTTGTGTCTACACTTCTCTACACCGTCTAAATACGTATTTAATAGATTTAGGTTTCATGAGCATGTCAAAAGATTAATTTTGGTTTAGATTGACAGCCGGAAATGGTTTCACTATATCAAGTATTCAAGTATCAAATAGTGGAAGACGATATAAACTCTCACAAAAACAAATAGTACCATATTTTTAATTGGACATCTATAGAAATTAAAATGGTACTAAAATCATTCGGTGACATACGGCCGGATGGATGGACGAACGAACGGAGGGACAATGAAGGGTTACAACAACATTATGTTTTTTTTTTTATAGTATAGAAGTAGTAAACGAGCATGCAGCCACCTGATGGTAAGTGGCTACTGTCGCCTATGCACATCTGTAATCAACCCCAGGTAAGTCTCACCTAAGCTTAGTCACAGATGCGTTGCTACGCTGAGGACTAAGATGGAATGCCTCGGAAAAGTATGTCTCCCTTATTATTATTAGGCAGAAATAGGTGTGGCGATGTTGCCTCCGGAGTCGAACCACAAAGAGTTATACCACCTTCAGAAGTTTCTAATTTTGTCAATTGGATACGGAACCTTGAAAGGTTATCAGTTAAGTGATACAAACATAGCACGTGTATCATTCACATACTTCCTCTATTACTCGAGCATGCACATGACAAGTGTTCTCATAGATCAATCTTTAATCGATCCTTTACTTATTCTGTTTGAACGAATACTACTAATAGCTACTAATACGTAATACTACGAGTACTTAATCATTAATTCTTTTTTCGGACGTAACAAAAGGCATTAATTAATTTAATAATAATTATTATTGTTATTATTAATTAATTATAAGTAACAACTTATTTAACAACTGTTTACAATGTTTAATAAAAAAATTAAAAAGCAAAACAAATTAATTATTAGTATTATTTACTATTTGGATACAATAGTAATAAAACAAAATTAATAAAATATTCATTCATTAAAATGTGTCTATATATGGCTTTATTTTAATTCTATTAATAAAATAAGTACACGTAATTATGTTTTATCTGTCTTCAAATAAATTTGTGAGAAGTTTCTTAGAAAAAAAACTATAACCTAAAAATCTTGTTACCCATGACCTAACAGCCCTAACAAGTTCTCAACTAATAATTGAAGCATAGACTTTTTTGTTTAATTATATAAAATTAATAAAAATCCGATGTCAAAAGGTCAGACGGTATAAGTCAAAAAACTTGAAGTACTTTGTAGTTCTAAAAAAATATTATTATTTGACCATGTAAGGCATAACTTTTTTCAATTAATTCATTATTAAGTAGAAATTGTATTTCAATTATGTGTATACAAATATACAATATACATTTTCTTGCAAAATAATATGCAATAGCACAAAATATATTTACAAACAGGGTTGGCCGATGTGTATTATGATATATATTTTAAAAATCAATACATACGATAAATATCAGATATTTAAGATTACATTTTTGTGAACTCTATTTAAAAGTAAAACCCGGTTAAAATAAACAAAATTAAAATTAATTAATTGCATCAAAATTGTTATATGATATGTATCAGTTCTGCGTTATGCAATATAATTATAATTACATTTCAAAGCGATTTGTTATGAATCAAATACAGTCAACACATGATCCGGTTGCCCAGGTCATGATTAGTTTTCAATTAAATTATATTTATTCAAGGTTTCCCAATATCACACGTCTACCGTACCTAAATACACTTGGAATATTCCAGAGTCAACCGTTTAATTGAGAAACCAAGGCCACTTTAATCTAAATATTCAATAGTAACAAATAAGGTAATCATATTTTACGTCATTCATTAAAAATACTCAACGAATAAGTAATTCAGAGAGTCAATAATACATTTGTATATGCAATTTGTTTAGCGGTACCAAGTTCTAAGAAAATAACATTATATTCGTAACTTTGAGGTCAGTGTGTCTGTGTTTGACGCTCATATTTGACACCATTTTTTGCTTGCTTTTTTGCACTGCGGGGAAGCTGACTTATGGCGTACACGCCGTATGAAACTAGGTGTGAATATTGGTTAGCCTCTATGTATGGTACAAGTTATCGCCTAAAATTCAAGTTAACGCTTAGAATAAATTCACTCAAGTTAGTTAAAAGAAAAATAAGAATACTATACCAAAACATTTTCTAACGAGTGGGCAATTCATCAAGTACTTCCAGGGTGTGTGGGGGGGCGGTTTTTTCTTCTTGCAGTTCCTATGCGAGTGGATGTGCGGGCACCGCTCAGGGGCCCTGCCGTGCTTCGTAAACATTCCGTTTACGCCCTGACACTTCCATAGACTGTCACATCACTGGCGACACTGCACGACACTGGCACAACCGACACTAACACAATCACAAGTATGCCACTAAACAATCACCCGTGGCTATCAGCCATCCAGCCAAAGACTACACGGGAGGCCCGCACATACGTAACTGCAAAGAAAAGAAAACAAAAAAATGTAGTTAGAACCCCTCCCCGAGCAACAAAAATGAGAGAAGCGAGAAATGACAGGACCGGGGCTAAAGTAGAACAGACATATTCAATAGTTCTCGTTAAGTGCTTCATAAATGCTTCCGCTGACGCTCGTCACAAAGAAGTAAACAAAAACTTAGTTCTTTTATCAGAGTCCGTTATATGAGAGTGGAAGTCTGTGTCGATGTTTCCTGCGCTGACATTGATTTACCCATTAGCTAATTCAAATTATCATTTTGACGAACAAAAAGTGACCTTATCGTTAAATTAGTTATTATTGAGGACTTACTACTCATAACCGGTTGGATATCGTAGCTTCAATGCTCGTTTTTATCTGTTTACAGTGCATAACAGTAGTTTCTAGTAAATAATGTCGCTATTTGCATTCGAAATCAGACTTAATTATGATAATCATATGTATAATCATTGTAAATAGTTTAATTAAACATTTTTTTCCAGCCGAAACGTACTTTTTTGTTGTTTTAGTGTCACCGTGTTTAACTTTATAAATCGAAGTTTCAAGTATAGTATATACATTATTTTTTATCTTCATACGATAATATTCGTACGTGCTGTAATTAAATTTCTTTTGTTTTATAAAACATATTTTTAATATATTACGTTGCTTGTTTTTATCAAGACTGAAGATACAAATGAGCAAAAGAACCCACTACCGTTTCATCGGAACAAAAACAATTCCCTTATGGTTGAACGAACTAACATACACGAAAATTCATCATTCTAAGTCAACGACACTGGTATTGGACAGCTACGGGTTATGCGGTTCTGTTTTTTCACGTATCTGTCAAGCCAGACACGTATTGCTATTCTGTTATTCTCCAACTAAATTTGCTGTTTGCAGACAGTACGACAAACGGGTGACGGGAGAAACAAACTGCAAGAATTGTAAATAGATTATTAAAAACAATATTAAAAACTATTTGAAATTGAATTCATACTAATTTTACCGTATACGTTACTTAAATTTTTAATTTAAGCATTACTATAATCTTTTTATTATTATTCTTTGAGTATACATTTAAGTCTATTAATTGTTTTAAGAACCTCATAAAATACAAAAAAATATTTTTTAATATTATTTGGACTCCTATTGTTTTACTTTAAGCTGATTTTCTTCTAAGACAATAATTTCCAGAATAAGAATAACAATTAGTATGTAGATTACTTAAATAGCTGTCATATTAAAAGTACACATTCTCGATTTAATTTATTTGTATGGTTTATATTGTAACCCTGCATCAGACAAGGCCGGCTTTATCACTTCCTCCGGTACTTCATGAGAGTAACTTGTTTGCATAGTCATAAAGGCACTCAGTAAAAAAAAAGGTGCGTGTACTTATGTACGCGCGTGAGAAGTTATATTTCTTTGGCATCATTAAATAACCAATAATAAATATTTAACATTAGTAATTTAATAATATTTAATATTAATTATGTTAAATAATAATATTTTAATTTATATCAATAAATAATACATACGGATAGATAACCTCAATAATATTGGATTGGTTAATTTTTTTAAGCGATGGAACCAGTAAAGTTCGACTGGGGTAGTACGAATACTACTAGTTATGACCTTTCTGTGTTTTAATGAAAAGATGTGTCTCCTGCCTCACTCATACGAGGTAGCCATCTTAGTCCTCAGGAACATCAATGAATCTGTGATCGGCTTTAGGTAGAAACCCTATTCTATGTGGAGTTTGTTACATAGAGAAATCCCTGAGTGACCGTCATCGCTTACCATCATGTGGTCTGCAGGCGCATTTGCTACTTCAATCTTAAAAAATATATATTTATCTCCAATCTTAAACCGTAAGTACCTTATTAACGTTGAAACATAACGACATGCATACCTTTTAAATTTAATTTCAAGATCTTTTTATGCTTTCTACACTCATAGCACCACAGTAGGATTTTCTCCTGTATCGTGGGTGCCATGGACTCACAAAGACGAATACACACGAATTAAGATCACCAAAAATGTATTCATTCTTGATAAAGGTCGTAATAAATTTGCTGATGGCATTGAATAGTTACCGTAATCCTTTTAAAGAAATCACCAATAACCTGTTTTTGGAGGGTCTCGTTCCGGTTCTTTTATTTTAACGGTTCTTAAGTGTAATTAAAAATTCGTCTTCTTTCCAATTTTTGGGGATTTGATAGTGATGGTCCATAGCCTAATTTATAATGTACATTTTTTTAAATCATACAATTATTATTAAAAATAAATATCACTAACAAGAGTAGTCTTGGTAGTGATATTAATTTTTTTTAAAGTTCTTCTTCGTCTTTATCATTAGTAGTAGTACTAATGATGAAGACGAAGAAGAACTTTGTTAACATTGGGTATGTTAACAAAGTTATTCTGCTCTCAGAAGCACGAAAATGGTATCTCATTTGATGTAAGTTTTGAGAAAATTCATGTTTTGTGAAAGTCGTTTTCGAAAAAAATAATATTTTCAAACTAGACTTTTTAACTAAGTTACCGTCATACAGCTTAGATTATAAGGTGCATAATTTCTTAAGCTATGCGAAGGCATAAAAATCAAAAAACCTTTTTTTCTAGATACCGCTTTCTTCTGCTTGCGCTTCTGAGGGCAGCATTAACATTAGAGATCCTACTTGCAAAACTGCGAGTTGTCTACCTAGCCGTACTTAGCGTAGTGGTACTATGTACCGAATAGTGGTGAGATATATAAAATAACCACACAAACTAATAAGAAACATCTGTTTCTACTAGCAATTCTATAAGCATCTATTTTATAGACTCGTTTAAAATTAACATCCGTTTGACACCTATCGCCCCAGAGATATCGGCTATCGATTTCATTTCTACATTAGCGGGTCAGTAAGCTCATACATAAAACACGAGGACGATCGTTTAGTTGAGAATCTTGAAGCCGTTTATTAAATATCTGAAACCCTGAATGCATAGGACTCTTAGCGAGTTCTCGAGCGAGAACTCAAGCTTACACTTACAAAAATTCTTTTACTTTTTTTATAGTATGGAAGTAGCAAACGAGCATGCGTCCCACCTGGTGGTAAGTGGCTAATACCGCCCATGAACATCTCTAATGAACCCCAGGTAAGATCAAAGTCTCACCTAAGGTTAGCCACAGATGCGTTGCCACCCTGAGGACTGAGATGGAATGCCTCGAAAAAGTATGTCTCCCTTACCACACCCTTCAGACCAGAACACAACAGCGCATAACAATGCTGTTATTAGGCAGAAATAGGTGTGTGTGTGGCGGTGGTGCCTCCGGAGTCGAACCAAACGGAGTTCTACCACCTTCAGAGACTTGGTTAATGATCGTTTAAGGTTATATTTAAAAAGGGACTATTTTTACACTAACTTATTCCCCGTAAGCTAACAATTCCCCCCATATTATTGATGTGAAAGTTCTTTAGAATCGTTGTGTTTTGAAACAAGATGAAACGAAAATGCGTTACGAAAGCAGCTATCGGCGCTACTAGTATAGCCCTTTCTGAATTACGCTAACGATTTTACTTCATAGCTTGTATAAGAGCTTGTATAAGTTTGCTGTATTCCAAATAATAATTATTAAGTTAAACTTCTGCCGTGTGTGAATGTGTGCAATTAACTCACTCACGGCATTTATGTTTTTAATCCTGAACATCGCTTATTAACATATCGATATCGCTTTAACTTTAACGTAATTAAAACGATATTTAAAGGAAATCTTCAAAGCAGGAAAATCCACATGAAATCGTATCAGATGGTAAATGAAGAATCCGTAGCCACTCATGAGTCATGCGGACAAATACGGAACTAACCGCGACCCTTACGAGAAATGTAACCGGACCGCGATGTTAATTGAACATCTTTTTTGTACACACTCATTTCTTGCAACGGAATAAGTTTAGAATGATCAAGAATGGATAAAGGTTTTTCTGCACTTATCGACATGGAATTGAAGTAGGATTGTTCGTGCAGATTTAATGCGAATAATATCGTTTAGGTTGATGATCTTCTTCTAACATGTTCAGTCTGGCTATTTGTCGAAAATGTCACACTTTTTATTCATTACGTGGTCCGGCCATGAAATATCTCAGATTTTATTTTAGTTTTGGCTCAAAAGTATTTTTTTCTAAAATATAAATCACGTTCAAAATTGTGCTGTACTCGTCAATAACGAACAATTTTTTTATTCATTTACATTTATAGGGTCACAATTGTCTTTACTATGCATGGATCACATGAGAAAGAGTGAGCATTTACCTTAGTTTAGAGAAATATAATAGACGTTGCTGATACACGAAAACGTTCCAACAGACAAAACATATAATTGGACAAAGTGAGAACTAAACGTATAAATTTTCCAATAAACATTTTATTGAAAGCGAAATCTCCTCGTTCTAGCATTGCAAGTTTATATCCAACACATATAAGACATATGTTCGTCCAACGAATAAAGAGACGTAGCAGCTGTTGTGGCTGGATATTGAAGCTCGTCGCTTGTATGTAACTGACCGTTAGGCGGACCAGGGGATTAGGGTGGCTGTTCATTCATCTGAGCGATGACGTCACGCGAGGTCGTGCCCTCGCGGTAAGCGACGGAAAATAAACAACTCACTGAATATCAAACCCTCTAACATTAACGATTTAGCCACCCACATTCGTACAGTTAGTACGTAATGTATCACGGATTTTTATCGCACTAATGCATTTATAATGTGCCACAAATGCATTCGCTTTAACTCTGCCCACCACGTTATAACAAGATTTAGACTCCGCTTACAATATTAGCAACGACTTACAGAATTAATGGGAAGGTTTTATAGAAGCTTATTAAAATAAGCCTCGAATAAACTTGAAAGGTAATGTAAATGACGCTGATAGCTATTGAAATCGAAACACTATCTGCGATAGACGATCGAACAAATCATAGATTATTCCTGGAGCCTGTTCTTCATACGGACGCAACAGGAGTTCGATAGGGTTGCTAGCAATTGCAGAAAAATCACATTCAAAATACGGGACATATTTGATTTATCACCCATTGTTATACGTACTGATATTATAAAACAAGAATTCCAGCAACATTCTGCATTTCTCAAGAAACTGCGCGTGGAGGTTCGTCATTCATGAAATGAGATATTTTGTCTCGCACGCACATTTTACCGCGAGGCCCAAAAATCGGGACGTTCCCATATCTATCCCGACATGTTGCAACCCTAGTTCGAAACCAACCAGTTAGTACGGCAATAAAGTAGTGTGATAGTGTTTGTAACATAATGTTTTAGTGAGGGCGTATCGATTGAATTAATGAGATGTGGGCGCACGTGTGGTCCGTGTGTTGAATTGTGGATGGGATTGCAAACGACCAGGTTATTGCTTTAAGTGCGTTTTTATGGCCCTTTATGACTTCAGAACAATGGAAGACCTCGAGAGAATCTAAGCGCGATTTTTGGGTTGATCGTAGAACGTGAATAGGTGGTACGCGACCGTTTGCAACATCATTATATACAATTTTCCCACTCCTGGGCCTAAGTTTCGCATTGTGAGAACGGTTAAGGTTAGGTTACGTTACACAGTCTATGACACTGGCCCAGAGCGATTTGATAGACTTAGCACAAGTCTGAGAACTTTTAAAAAACTTTCAAATTTTCTCGTTTTCCTTCCATTAATATATAAACAACAAGTAACATCACAAACATCTTATCTTGAATTTTAACACCGGACCCCCAAAAGGAAAGCGAAATTCATACCACTAGGCTATAAATGCTCACCGTGACTGTTTTCAACACGTGGTCGATAATCCAAAGCCTGTTTCTCGGGTTTTCCTTGATAAAGCGTCGATAGCGCCGGTCCCTAATCCTTCGAGTGATTTAACACCACAGGTAAATAAAGCTGTCGGTAAAGGGAAGGGGCTATGTGTCTATTTTATTTATTCTAAGAAATATTGAGTAAAATGTATATTTTCATTTTCGTAATTTTATACTTACTCATTTAATGTTGACTTCCTTTTTTGTGCTGTATATTTATTAACACATTTTTATACAGATTTTTGTGTTGTGCTGTATGTATACTGAAATAAGCATTTTATTATTTTTATTTTGTTTTTTTTTTTCTATTCCATGTATTTATTTTTATTTCTTATAATAGTTGCAAATAAGCATATCATTAATCCAAGTTAAAATGGTACCTAGTAGTATGTCACTAACACCAGATCCTTAGACAAATTCCAGCGCTGACTCGTCATCAATACATTACATCAATATTTCTGCCTAAAAACAGCAGTGTTATGCGTTGCTGTGATCTGTTATCTGAGGCGTTCCAACTTAGTTCTCAGGTGTAGCAACGCATCGGCGGCTAACCTCAAGTCAATTGATCTGGTGGACTGCATGCTCATTTGCTACATACATATTATTAAAAAAATATTTAGTGCATCTATCAATGTGATAAATATGATTAATCCCTAATTAGGATGTAACAACCTAATACAGATGTATGGTAATGCTCATGCCAAGTCTAACTACGTAATGCATTTTCTGCTTGTTACCCGTATTTATAATATTTAAATTATATACCTTTAAAAGAGGCTAAGAGATGAGAGAACAAAATGTTACTACTTCATACAATAACTATAAGCGACGTGAAATCTTTGAAATGATTTAATGCCTTCAAAATGGAGATAAAATAACTAACGAAGATATATTTCTTTGTCGTAGTCATTTATCTACTTAATGGACAGTTCATTACTTACTAAAAGATAGCATCACGCACTGATTATCATATAATGTTTTATATGATTAATATGAAAACGGGAAAAACATTATCTTTGTTAAACAAACTATGATTGATGATCCAAATGGAATGTTTTTTCTTTATGAAATTAAAGCAGTATGCAATTCATCTTATGGTGTTTGTGATGGGCATAAAATTATTATCCTAGCAGAGATTGAGGAGAGGCTGTTATAGATGCATTGTCTCAGTAGGAATAATTTTGTTTTGGTAAGGGAGACATACTTTTCCCATTCCATCTTAGTCCTCAGGGGTAGCAACGCATCTGTGGCTAATCTTAGGTGAGACTTTAATCTTACTTAGGGTTAATTACAGATGTCCATGAGCGCGAGTAGCCACTTACCAACAGGAGTGCTGCAGGCTCGTTTGTCACTTCCATACTATAAAAAAAAACTTAAATGCCTAGGTTAAGTGACTTTGCCTTAACAGTGTTAACACTCTTCATATCCGAATACAACAGCGCTTAACATTGATTTTATAAAGTAGAAGTAGCTATTTTTGGCCACCGTAGTAGAACCATGAAGAGTTTTGTATACTTGTAAAGGTACGCTATTTCAGTAGGAGCGCATAGACAAGATTGTTTAAAGTAAATATTTCCGATGACTAAAACTATCCAAGGTTGCGACATAACAACAGTTAAACCTCGCAATGTTGTGTAAAAACAATGAGATTTCATTATAGGCAACTGAGAAGCAAAACATCAATTTGCTTTGCAATATAAATATAAAAAGTTAATGGTTTATAAGTAAAACTAGTCGCTACATAGTAGAGCGCGGTTTATTCTAAATACATATACTTCTCAAACGTACAAATCATGTGTCGCTTTCATGAAATGAAAGCAGTTTAGTAGACACATCACGTCACTAGTGATAAGAAACGAATAGGTAGCATGATGACAGAAGAGGCTTGCCACTAGCCATGATAACTGGGTCGAGCATCCAATAAATATTATAACGTAATGAAATGAAATGAAATGTCTTTATTTTGCATAGGCCTACGGGGGCACTTACAAATTGTCATTTACAATATTTTTTTTTACACTACCACTAGGTTTTACTATGCTATTATATACTAATCTTCAATATGACCAGCGCCATCTATATCGCATGGATGAAATGTATAAACCAATTGTAATGAAGAACTTCATAGAGGTTTCAGAGCATTTGCACAAAAATCGACGAATAGTTAATGATAATTTCAATATAAACGGCTAACTTATGTATAAGGCGACTATCTTAGTCTTCGGGGGTGGCAAAGCATCTGTGATCGACTGAAGTTAAAACCTCTGTTCTATAGGAAGTTTCTTACTGATGTCCATGAGCGGCAGTAACCACTTACCAGCAGGACTCCTGGCTCTATTTTGTATCATATTGAAGTAGAATCTGATAAAAAAATATGTATAAACAAAATTTTTGATTAGCAACTAAGTAGATCATCTCTCTTTATAACTAATACTCTTACTATATAAAACTTGAGGTTAAGTTGACCAAATATACACAATACATATTAAGGTATATTCCACGCAGGAATGCAACGTAGGTACCTTACATATATACATCTCTTCTCAGCATTTTATAATTGAATTTGGAAAAAAATATAAATCAACTTCGAAAGATTTATTCCATTCAAACGATTAGAAATTTCAATTCGTATAACACTGTTATTGTTTTTGTTTTTGTAACAATAAATCATCGAGCCAAACAAGGAACAATACTTACCTACTAGGATCCTGATCAAGAATTCAATTCGTAGCATATTTTTCAAGTTAACGTAAAGTCTCGGTAACAATAATTGCTATTCCAGACATGGCGTCTTCGAGTGCAACCGAGGCTATTCACCTTAGGAATAAATGGCCTGTAATGCTTTTGTTGTGTTTTATCATTGATTTTATTAACGGACATAGCTCTTCACTAATAAATTGTAAGTTACCTGAAATAGTCCATCAATATAGTGATCACTCCTTTAGGACTATGCCACATAAATACATTTATTGAAATCAATGTGTTTCAGATTTTCCTTAGTGTTTATGTATTTTAAAAGAAATAATAAGTAGTATTTCGGATATTATCACAGATCATATAGTTATATACATATTTTGCTAGGCTTTAAAATGTTTCCTAACCTGTGGGAACTTGTTAACGAGTAGGAATGCTTATATCGATCACAGCTTATTATATACAGTTTAATAACAGCAATGCTCCTAATTGCCAACTGTCAGATGAAGAATATAGATGTTTTTTTCTGTCTATTTGTATTGAATTTTGATAGATTATCGTATCAACAAAAACTCTCGGTTTCCGTTTTCTTTATTATGGATATGAGTCATCGTCTCTTAAATCACTAGATTAAATCCAATATAACCCTTAATATGTTACATTTTTCAAAATTTGATCGTTAGATTGAAAATTTAAATTTCTAAAGTTACAAATTTCAAGACCTACATTAAGCAAAGACATTTAAATAATCAAACCATTTACATTAGATATACTAAATATCATTTTACACTCATAAAGTACAAAATTAAAGATAATCCTAAAATTTATTTTCAATATAAGGAATCATTTTGTGGAATTCTCCTTTTTTGAAGTCTTTTGAAGCTACAGCCATACAACTAAGGAAATAAATAACAATTTCTGAAGATGATATGGAAACGCGAACCATATCATATCGTATTCAGATTCGCAAATGATTTGCATATTTTATCTACGATTGGATTGCATATGAGATTGTATTTTATTGTACTGATAGCGCTCGAACTTGAGTTTGATATCACGCCACCTACTGGTATTTTTCATGATTCTGCGTAATCAAAGTCTACGAGTATCGGAATGATTTAATATCAAAATGACACAGTTGAATTCGTTAGCGACTGTATTCGACGACGTATTGGAGTCGACAATGATCTCTGTTGGTTCCTTCAAGTTTCTCAATCCAATTGTCCTTGATACATGTTACAATAGACCATGTTAGCCAAAGATGAATCAGTACTAGCAACAAAGACAGTAAAAAACAGCGTATTACTTGTATCACCACCCACGTGACCGGTAGAGTGACATTTGGAGCACGTGGTTACGCTTATCTCTGTGTGGGTGTTGTACAGTTGTATTGGTAATTGCGTATCTTAGTAGCGAGAGGGCGGGGCGGCACGCGAACTGATAATAATTATTAGTCTGAGGCAATTAAGAGGCGCCAGATATACGCCATGGATGTGATAACGGAGTTGTGAGGGAATAGAGGGCGGCGGACGCTTCGACACAGTTTCAATGAACGGGTGGCGTAATGTTTTCGGTGATGGATGGGTAACATCATCTGAGCAACGAATGGCAATGGAAAATTTTAGCACATATACTAAGAATGATGTACTACTCCTGTTTAGTGGAATGTTATTTAGGTACAAAAGGAAATGAGAATGATAGATTATCTAACTAAACCACATAATGGTTTTGTAGGATAGATGGGAATCTAAACGTTATCTTTATGAAAGATAAGTTTATAACAACTTTTCTGTGCATTTTACTTAAAAATAAATGTATATTCAAATTCATTTGCTCGTCCGAAGCTTCAAAATATGTTTTATAAACAAAACTTATGAAATAGAAACGAAACATTACTAAAAATCCTAACCTAACCCAACTTAACCGTCATGAAAATAGGGACACAACCACATAACGTTTGCCACAACTAAACGCTTATCGCTTAAAGATAACTACTGTACGTAGACAAACAGTTTCTCATGATGGAAAATTTACTACAGGCATTGTTACAAGCTCGCGTGACGACTTACATTACTGCGTACATTCTTGCGGACCCATATTAGCTTGTATCATCATCGTGAGATGTTTTTCCGTGCTGTTAAATAGAAAATACAACGCATCTAATAACAGGGGAAAGTTTGCAAACTTGAGCTAATAAATATCAATATTGATTAGATAACGCCACGCTACATTAATTTTACGCCGGGTTCACACAACAGTTTCTTGAATACAATCATATGTATGTTTGTCATTAGCAAATGTAATTGATACATACATACAGTACGCAATTATGACCGTGCTACTGTAACTGGTGGACATGTGCTCCTTTCCATGCTCCACCATGCATGGAAATACAGCTACGACTCTAAATATCAAATCTCTTTGCTACCACCTCTTTGAACGTGATTTACGACACATATTTTAAATAATATTATAAAAAAAATGTTATAAAAAAGCATTATAAGCAGCTTACCATTTCATTAGCCATAGTTGTTTCAAACGGGTTTTTAATAATACCATGCACAGCGAAATAAAAATACAAATTCAGTGTCAACTGAAAATCTAAATAGCTTGAATTTGGTCATAATTTCTGATTCCAATCTTTAATGACTTAAATGATATCAAAATGTATACCTTCCCTGTTTAAGTTCATTGTTACTTTCAAACTTTAACGAGGAGCTGTGACTGAAAAGGTCTGTCCTCAATGGCCTAACTTAAACCGTAATTCAAATTTGGCTAAACGAGGTCATTTTACATCGATGACTAGGGATGACACTTTGTCAGGATTAATTCGAAATTTGTGTCATAATTTATCGTTATAAAATTAATATAAGTTTAAACAGGTACCAAAGTTAACATTTGCTCATTTATGTGATAGGGTTCTTATTGCAGATGTGTGCTAAAAGAATTAAGACAAAAATATTCAAAAAATAAATTAAATTGTTTTAAAGAAATAACTTTTTATTCTATTTTACGCCTAATACTAACAATATATTATATAAGAAATTATGGAAAATCATTAAGAATACAATGCATACGCAATTGATATACTGACGCACAAAATGTACATGATACCACTTATTAATGATTGTATGTTTATTGTGTAACTGATATTTTTATGAATATGAGGGATGAAACCGTAAATAAATACTAATTAATTAATTGAAAAAATATAATAAATCTTACTAATGTTATAAATGGGAAAGTTTGTAATTACGTGTGCTTGTTACTCTTTCATTCAAAAACTACTGGTCGGATGTCATGGCACTAAGACAGTTTATGACTCAGAATAACACAGAGGATACTCATTACCGCGGTGGACGCGACCGTAGCCGGCAATGCCGCGGGAATGACTTACTTTAAACATAATTATAATTACTTTAACGTATCAACCCTAAGACAACGCAATCGTAATACTTTGTAATCGTCAAATTTGTTTCAGCGCTAAAGAAATTGATGTTTAAATTCGCTTCAGCTTCAGACCAAGGGTCATCAAAAATCGCTTAGGGATTATCAAAGAATCATCAACGTTACGTTTCCCTCGAGATGTACGACTATGTGTACCAGTATAAGTTGAATCTCCGTACTTTCAATCAATCTTTAACTTTGAGGATTTGAAAATAAAGGTAATTTAAAAATACAGACGCGTGAGTAATGGAAGTTGTGGAAGAATGCCGAACGATGGATCTAGCGGCTTGCGAACGTGGCTTTTCATGTATCTCTATATAATATGCTCCTATATTCAGAACATTACGGCATATGCATTCGACTTATTCACACGATATTAAATTTTGACTCTTAAGTACAGGTTTTAGGAGGCCAATCCCAAAACCCAGTAGGTACCTGTAACTTATTCGTATTAGATATTAAAGAAGAATGTAGGTCATAATTTACAAAGTTAAGCAACGTCTGATACGGTTCTAACGGATGGGTAACCGCTAGCTGGTTATGTAGCGGACTAATTTTTTGGATAACATTTAGCCTTGCCACGTAATACGATTAAAACACTAATACATACTTTTGTCCACCAATCTGCATTGGATAAGTCTGGTTAGTGTATGCTTCAAGTCTCAACCAGATGTAGGGAAAACCCATATCCAGTGGAACAAAATTATGAGTTAACAAGACATCACTATTTAAACGACGAAGGAAAACATGTTGAGGAAAATTCAATGACGTGAGTACTTTGGAATGTTTTCAAACTGACTCTGACTTTGATCTCAATTCTCAACCCATATTTCTTTAAGCTGAAACCCATCTGTGGCAGCGGTACAGCAATAAGGGATAATGATTACATACAGCTCTCAGCGTCTATTGAAGATCGGTACCGGTTTGACACGCAGTCTGATATTGCTTGGTAAGAATAAAAAAGACCTAATGCTATATTTTTTAAAACGAGCAGTTATGAAATCGCTTTAATTCGCCTTTTAATGACATACTTTGTTATTAGGAGTAGTTTTAAGTGTCAAAATTTTGAGTTAGGTCCCTATCATTTGCACGATGCGGTATGGAATTGATAAATGAAGATTTCTTTTCAGTCTGGGTGTATGTGTATTCGTCTTTGTAAATGTAAGGAGACTATCCTAGTAGGGCTATGAATGTAGAGAGCGTTATCGTTATACTAATGTAAGGGAGAGTATTTAAAAAAGTGTCCATCTTTAAGCAATAATTAACAGAAACCTTCCAAAACAGCTCTAGAGTCAGTAGAGGGATAAAATAAACTAAGCAGATGTCGACGGAGTGAATTGTGCTTAGTCAAGGAATTTAGTATTTTTCTCCACAATACTGTTCTCCATCAGAATTGATAAAACGCCAGTATTCAAAACCTCAACTACTCACGATGTCCAAAAAGTGTTTAAGGTCTTTAATAAAAAGAACATTTTTATTGAATGTGAATTGCGAAAAGCGCGCTATTGCAAAGTGGATGTTTTCTTTTCTTGTCTTTTCACGTTATTACGTTTTACGTCTCTATATTTTCGGAGCGTTTTTAAAATTTATCTACCACTTTTCTACGGACACTTAATACACAAAAACGGTTCTCTTTACCTCAGTCCTCCATAGCTATAGTTGTAGCTTACATTCTGGCAATAAAACAGATACCTAACGCACCGAACTGTTAATTATCGTTCGTGCTACATTGTCTTGTCTGTGCTAAGACAATTCGCCTACGTGTTCGTCTTAATTATATTTGGCCTGAAACTTTGTCTGTTCAAATATATAGAATTAGTGCCTGCCTATACAGTTTTAGCGTCTTAAGCTTATGTCTAATGTAATTGATTCATGGCAGGAGAACTATATTTCTGTCTTAACTAGCAGAACTGTAGACACACCAGTGTGTGTTCTCCTTTAAAGAGCAAAGCATCAATCGACAACCTTTTTGAAATATGAAAGGAGCTAATGGTCAGCACAGTTCGGCAGAAAAATATAGTCGGCGAAAAAAATTGTCACAAAAAAAAATGGTCCAGAATTTCTTTAAATTCGTTAATTATTTTAAAAGTAAGGCGGGCGAGAAAATTTAGATATAATTTTGCCGATTAAACAAAAATGCCACTGGGTAGAGGTGCCTATGAGAGATAAGAGATGCCGCGGGCTGATTGTTGCCGACCCTTGGAGTATTGTAGAGTATAGATACATATACGAAGCGTTCCAAATTGGTTCTAAGAGGTAGGCGTCTATAATAGATTCTAAATAGGACTTCAATATTATTTGGGATATATATATATATATATACAAATGCTCGCAAAAACCACTTAACGTCAGATGGACTACGTTCTCATAACATCCGACACTGGTGTTCAGGTCATTGACACCAGTTTTCTGAAGCGAAACAGCGGGCTAAAGTTAGTCTAGAAATATTTGGCAAGTTGTTAACTACGTCTCCAAATATAAATCAAATAACAAACATATGTAAACTTGGAAACATACTTTTCCGAGGCATTCCATCTCAGTCCTCAGAGGTAGCAACGACCTCTGAGGACTGAGATGGAATGCCTCGGAAAAGTATATCTCCCTTACCACACCCTTCAGACCCGAACTCAACAGCGCATAACACTGCTGTAATTAGGCAGAAATAGACTAAATATATCCTCCAATTAAGTGACTTAAAAAATATCCACCTACCATATATAGGGGATTACCTGCGTGCGTACCAGGCTTTATCAATGTTTACCTTCCCAAAACTAAGCCAAACAAAATGTAGACAAAAACAAAAAACTTTGCTTATATTCTCGTATTAATTTGTTTATCTCGTTTATTATTTGACATGTCTCAATTTTACTTATAAATTTGCAAAAAAAAAGAGGGATAAAAAAATGTTTACTAACTACTAATACCTTTGTCGATTGGTGTCATAATATTCAAACCAAATCATAATATGTTATGTCAATATGGTATATTTGCAAAAACACATGTGGTATGTTGTTTGATCAGACTCGTAATATTAGCATTCCAAATATTTTTTTCTCGTCTGATTCTAACATTATGTCATACGATTGTTAAGGAAATATTAGACATATATCTATAATATTGACTACATCTTCTGATGTGTTCAAAATATCACTACTTGACTTGACCCCCGGGATCTCGATCGAGAGAACTAGGTACTTCAGTAAAAAAAATCAATAAATTTTAAAATGATGAATATAATAAGAAAAAGTTAACTAAATGTTATATATAAATACTTGTTATGTCGGGCGAAGAAAAGATGATGCTAGGGGGGGAGGGTGGTGTCATGAAAAAGATTGAAAAACACTGCTCAAGCGTCTCGAGGCGCAGCAGAACGGGAAACGACGTAGAAATCCGAACCACCCACTAAACAGTGGGGATGGTAAATATCTTTTACACTTGTACATTATATTACGGTGTTTTTTATTAACACTGTTATTATGTATAAATGTTACGGATCCGGGAGGTATTCGATCTCCTAGAGAATTGCCCGTGTAAAAAGGGGAACCCCTCGAGGCCCGAATATCCTTGCCCAACCGCCCTTATGTCGACTTAGCCGTAGCATATGAGAGACCGGAGGGTAAGACGTCCCCGTTATTATTACACTGCTCATGAGGATTGCCTTGTCCAGGAGAAGTGTGTGTTCTTGTAGACTAAAGAGTAAAATACAGTTTCTCATACCACATCAATTAAGCTAAACACAGTAGCACTGAACCGTGCTATCATTAGGTAGAAATCGGTCTGGCGTCGCGGCCTTCTGGAGTAGAACAACAAATGGTTCTACCGCTCCACTCTGACACATACAGCAACAAAACATTATTTAATTGAATGATTCATCTAAAATATTAATTAATCATCATTTATAACATATTTATAACAATCATCTGTATATAATCCACAAGTTACAAATGTTAAAAATGTTAAAACAAATAACCGACTGCTTTCAAACGACTGATTGCTTTCAATTTCAATTAATTGTTTTAACGCATTTTTTTAATAATACAATTTAATTAACACTTTTAATGAATTTTCGTCAAAATAGTAACATAAAAATGTTATAATATATAATAATTAATATACATATATTATATATTATGAAATGATCTATTAAGGTACTTGCTTTAATTTGATATCCATATTGTCATAATTATGAAAAAAAGTCGACCCTTCCCCCTTTTCCCTATTTACAGGCGCCTTCGTCACTCTGCAAATCGATGAGTTTATTAGAAAGCTATGTCAAGCCGTTTGGGCTTTAGCGCGTTGCAAAGAAATGGACATACATACATACATGAATGCATCAATACGCTAAAAATATTGCTGTCCTTCTAATGCAGTCGGGTAAAAATCAAGACAGCGCCAAAAATGTTGACATTGTAATGACAATCGCGTATCAAGATGACCTATATTGTCATTGACCTTTGTCATCTAAAAATCTCGTTTACACAGAAAAAAATTCATATCACGGTGCGTATGATAAGATAGGTCGGTAACCGACTAAGATTTTTAACGACGTACTTTGTACAAAAAGTGAAAACAACGTTCATTCTATGTAATTTTGTGATAACAGAACAACGGCACACGGCCTAACATTTACCCGTGGATTTTCAATTTTACGAAGAAATCCTAATTTTTAGATTAAATCTTAGCCTCTTTGATAACTTAAGCGGACACCTTTTGACGACCCGCGTGGTGGAGCGGTCATAATACCAGTCTGACACGCAGTGGGTCCCGGGTTCGATCCCCGGCCAGACAGACATCTGAATGATGAGTTTAGATTTATGTTCCGGGTCTGGGTGTTTGTGTATTTGTCTTTGTGTGTCCATGGCACCCATGACACAGGAGAAAATCCTAATGTTGGGCTATGAGTGTAAAAAGCGTTTCCACCTAAACTGTATAAGTTCATGATAACTTCATGGAAGGAAATTTTTTAAGTCAAGTAACTCCAGAGCTACTAGCAATAACAACAAAAAAATGTTAAGCGCTGTTGTGCATTAGTTTGAA
>MOOZ01001364.1:1373741-1384113 GCA_002930495.1 Cecropterus lyciades | reverse complement strand
ATATATGTATGTTGTCGACTAGATATAAATATTTTTTTTATGTTCTATTATTTAGGTAAGTTTTCAATCAAGCCTACCGTACCTCTTGACGGAATTATTTATATAGATATTAAGTAGTTAGTATCTTTACCTTACAAGTACTAATGTTGAAAGCAGAACTAGTTCCTAATCTATTTGAAAATGGGGATCATGTGTCACGTATTTATTATAATATTTATTCTAGTTAAAGGAGACAGTCTAGCAGTATAGAGTTTATTGTGAAAATAAAAAAAAAACAGTAATTTTTGTATGCTCGTAAGTAAATTTAGTAGTATCCTAAAAACTAGGATCGTAAATAAAACCTGAAGTCTATAGATTTATGTCATCTGGCACACTGTCAAGTATTTGAAACATTGAGACACAGGCTTATGAAATTAGTATCTGCATTGCGCAAAATACTTTGTTAACCCTACCACTATTAACAACACTTTCTATATAAAATATTACGCATATACATACCCTCAAACTTCATGAATAATATGGATTTTGAGGGTGGTAAAATATGAAGCTTGTTTTTCGACTCAGTAATCACCACTGCCACGCCTTTTTAGCCTTATGACAGCAGTGTTAAAAGCTGCTGTGTTCTGGGTTGAAGGACGAAAGACGTATTTATCCATCCACCGTTCCATCCTTGTTCTCATGGGTAGCAACGCATCTGTGACTAACCTTAGTTAAAACTAATCTTATCTGGGGATGTCCTTGAGCTGCAGTGACCACTTACCATCAGGTGGACTGTTGCTCGTTCGCTAGTTTATTTACTGAATTATTTACAATACAACGTGTAATAATGTTACATATTTGATTTTTGCCTATTTATATTCTTCTACTTCTTATTCATCGGAACTAAATACATATATTAAAGTGGTATTCTCAGATATTAGGTAAAAAATATTATATTTTGATCTACGTACTCGTCATCAACCCATTAGTGTTCCACTGCTTGGAACAAAGCTCTTCTTTACGTGCAACATGTTAAATTACTACTCTCCACCGGACAAAACAGTAGTTATGTAAAAATTCGCTTATCGACACGTTGCTGCGTTTAAGAACTTAACCGGAAGGACACGTTTGAAACCGTCGCGTGAACCTAATTTTTTGAAGATGATGATAAGTTGATTTTCCTTTCCTAACTACATCCCAAACACTAGACTATACTATGCTATGCTATGTGCTATGCTATAAAACGGTGCGGCAGATGTTTGCATTATTGTCACTATAAGCCTTTTCATTAAAGTATGGTTATTTTCAAGTTTGCTATAAAATTTCCAACAAAATTATGTCATTTATAAAATGACGGCAGAGAAAAACATTCCACGATAACAGGAAATGGAAATTTTATGACTATATTTAATGCTTTTTATATTTTCTCGTCATTATTTAAATTTACTATATAATACTCGTATAATAATATAAAGTCCGAAAAAAACATTTCTATTAAATTACTGCGATTTTATTTACTGAGTATAAAGCTCTACTCTTTTCACTCAACAGATAAAATACAATCACTTTAGTTGTTTAAGCTACACATACATTGACAAAATAAATTAAATTTATTCGTAGGAGGAAATAAAGTGACGCATCATTTCGCCAGAGCTTTTTGAAGAGCCACATCAAAGATTTGCGAGACACTTACTAAAATGTTATTACTATCATTGCTACTGTTCCGAAAATGAATGAATGAGCGATCTCTTGTCGTAAAACGTTGAATCACGGTTATCTCTACAAACGTCTTCTTAGAAAATCTTTCAATGACTCAAGTTTTACCGCATTTCCTCGAAAACACATCAATAAACTTGTTTTGCGTAGAAACAAAGGTGTGTTTGTTTTATTGAAATAGATCTAAAAACATGAGTTAATCGCAGGTGTAGGATAAAATCGAACGTAACACGTAGCTTCTTTAGAATTCGGGAATAAATTATGTCTACCCATATTGGCAGGACTCGGACGAATTCTGCGCGCCAAAAGGTTTCTCTAGTTGTACGAAATAAATTACACAATAGAGTACTTCTACTGACGGTTGGAGCTAGATCTCCTGTAAAGGTTCACAGTCAGGTAAATTGTAACTCGTAGCTGTAGTTCTAATGTAACGATACCACAACTATTAACCGTTTTCAAATATTATATCATATCGATATCAGTTATAACAAAACCAACGAATCGACAAACCAAATAACTAAAGACCATTCTTATACGTCCTTCCTACGTTTTTGTTCGAATCGACTGTGTGGTAAGAGAACAAAGATCCGAGGCTTTTAACTAATTTCTAAGCCTAAAGGGTAGCAAAGTATCCCGGCCAATCTTAGGTAAGACTCAAACCTTCTCTGGGTGAAGAGAGATGAAGTACAGATTTCCGTGGGTAGGATCCCTTACCATCAGGTGGATTGCTTACTAATTCTATATTATAAAACAAAAAGTCTTCATACTCCCTGAACAGAATAACACACTACAACACAATATAAGATTGTATGTGTCATAAATGCGTTTGTAGATTGACCGCAACTAAAACTGATAACTCGATATCGATATAAGAAAACAGTTCATATCAGTTCAATCATATTTTCAAATATAAACATCCACATATAGCAACTCGTATTTTATATTCAAAGAACAACAAAACGGCGACCCTAATGGATTTCGATACATATGCTCAACAGAGCAATTCGTTTTAAACGTCCCTATTATAATAAAATCCCTCGCGTTATTCATATTATGAATCCATGACACGTATAAATGAATATTTCTGCAAAAGGATTATACTGACTTTCTGGGTTGTATTAAGGATCACCTGTCGAACATGTTTTATTGCTGCGAGTATTAATGAGTTTGGAGGAGCAACGAGTGCCGCATGAAGAAGACGTTGCATATAAAAGTACAAGTAATCAGTAAGCGATTGTGTTTGTAAATAATTATATTTTGTTAATATCAATTGATCCATCAATCCATTGTTAAAACAATATATATTAAAATATGTTTATATAAACCGTCCTTGTTTACCGCTTATCGCATTAGTGAAGTTTAGAAAAATAATACGCGGAACAGACAACGTAGACCGACTTTCATTTATTTACTATGTAACATTGTGAAAAAAAATCAACTTGAGAATAAAATATGCGTAGGCATAGATATGCGCATAATTGGTACAAAGATGAACCTGTAAAAATATTTAAAAAAATGTATTGTTTTAAACAAAACCAGAGTAGTTCGCCACACCTATTTCTAGCGTGAAGCAGTACTTGCTTTTCGGTGCAAGGGTGTAGTTGTCGGCTCATTTATATATGAGGCAACCATCTTAATCCTCTGGAGTAGTAACGCATCTGAGATCGACCTCAGATACGACCCCTATAAGAAGTTGCTTATAGTTGTCCATGGGCGACAGTAATCACTTACCATCAGATGGACTGCATGCTCGTTTGAAACAAATAAAAAAATACTCAAAATTCAGCATCCAATCATTGCTCAAGACGCTGCAATTTATTTTCCTTTCGCTCGTATGTTAAAACAATATTAATATAACTTCACCTAGAACCAATTAACGAAGATCAGCTGTTTCTTTAGCTCGAGGCGACGTTCCACGAAATAAAGACTATCCGTACAGTTTAATCATAAATTACCATCAGTATAAATCTCACAAGCCAATAACGATAAACTGGTCTGAAAACTCTATTAGAAAGTTCGAGAACCGTATCAGTTCGTGTTTCAACATTTCGTGGGTTTAGAGCGTCGTAAAACATAGCGATAACTTGAACCCCGCTCGGTTTACTACGTTTATAACCAATCCGTCATATCTTTCTAGTTCACTGTGGACTATACTTTAATATTTGTGTTTATAACCTATACCTATTAAACTGTTTTATAGATGCTGGAAATATCTTGCTGCTTAAATCATGTTGAAGAGTACGGTCGCCAATGGATGGTCGTCTGAACGAGCATTACCAATGCGTAAAATTATTTTTAGATCTTTTAAATTACTTCACACATCACAGCATGTATATGCTTGCAGCTGCTTGAGTTGAACAATAACACAACACAAAAACGTCAATTTTACAGGAGAGCCAGGTAAATATGCTTGTTGTTTTCATGCTTTTTTATCGATTTCTTAGTTTTTTCATACAAATCAAAATAGGTTTTTATAATTACCCCTGTCGACATCTAAATATAGGTATGTCTTATAAAGTGTACTCGATTCTTCACACCGGCTCGCCGGCTTGCCAAATTTCGTTGAAATTCAGTTAGTTGTTGTTGCGTGAAAAAGTAACAAACACCCATCCATCCTCACAAACTTCCATTTTTATAATATTAGTAAGATAGACCTAAAATTACGCCTCAGGGATGCATATAAATAGTATAGCAGACAAGTAAGTACAGTTTGTTAACAAGTATTTTTTCACGTCGAAGTAAGTTCTACGCCATTTTCCTTAACCGAAACTTTCCCCGAATAAATACTTCATTTGCAAATTAAATAAACGGCGCCCAATGAATTTGATGAGCACCACATACTCAATGCGATTTATTGCAAAGCTGAATAGTTTATTCACTCGACTCCACCTACATGCACTTTTACGCATGCTTTTTATAATTTTACATGAAAACATTATATTTTTGGGGTGATAGTAATCAATTTTTCGCGTTGATATATCCTCTATATTGAGATTAAGTCCAATAGAAAATTGTTTTAGCTTTTTTTCAAAATAAAACTCGCTCGTCCTAACAACCAAATTAAATTTCTAATTTTATTTCACTTTAAATCATATAAAGTTTTATAAAAGGGTTTAGTTTTTTATAATCTTAGTAGGAAGTATTAACAGCAATTATTTAGAAGTTACGGATAGACAGTCGGAAATTTAATTTATATGTACAACAGATAGCGCTAGCAAATAAAACGTAAGTAAGTACTCAATAGTCGAGCACAGTAGGTATCGATGCGTTTTATTGCTAAATACAAAGTGCTGATTGATTTGGATAACTGTTTGGTTTGGATAAGCCGCACAGAAAGACGTCACCTGAAATTATTCCGTAGCAAATACAACGTCCTCATGGATTACCACACAATTTGGTTTTAAAATAAATTAAATTGAGACAAAACTTCCCAGGGACAGCAGTTTGGACGCAGCTTTTTAAATTTAATTTGGCAATGTTTTTCTTTTTACATTTAAGTTATATTTTTTATACATATTATTGTTAAAATAGTTAGTTAATATTTTGTTACTTCGAATTTAATAATAAAATACCTATAATAAACTATGAAATATGTTCAAACTTTGGTTTTTCAAATTGAGGTACAAAATCTAAGTGTAAAAGACGATTGGGGTCCTACTTAGGGTCGGCAACATATGTTGCTGCCCTTGTGGTTCAAGTTGTAATGCCCTATAACACAGAAAAGATTTTAATAACCACTTTTTAACAGCAGAATACTTACGTGTACATGCGACACTTGATCCTAATACTCCTAACTTAATCGTAACTTAATGAGCCACTTAATGGCATTTACGCCAACGGCTTAGGTACGTATTCTACGACTCTAGTCCTTTTTTTAGTCATTTTGTTGGGCGACAATTGTCACTTACTATAAAATGTAAGCGGCTGTCCGTTATAAAAAGAAGACATAAAATTGAATATGTCATATGAGTAGATACTACGTGATCGGCTCGGTAAAGACGGCGTAGCGTAGATATTACCTTGTACTACTCTACTAGCAAACCGTAGTAGTGATTAGTACTTTATATGTACTAATCAGCACTACTCAGTACTCACTTTATATGTACTAATCAGCACTACTCAGTACTACTATTATAGTACCTATTCTTTTCTCGGTATGGTGAATTGCTGCTCGGCATGCAGAATTTTACCGTACCAATGTACCAACTAGGTCTTCAATTATATTGTGATGTCAAAGAATAGTTAAACTTGTAATGTTTCATTTTTAAGCTAATACAACCCTTGTGGTTCGACTCCGAAAGCACCAGCTCTATACCAACTTCTGCCTAACAACAGCAGTGTTATGCGCTGCCATGTTGACTTCTGTGATAAAAGAGACAAAATTATTATCGGAGGCGTTTCAACTTAGTCTTCAGGTGTAGTAACGCGACCGTGGCCAACATGAGTTGGATTAAACTTATCTGAGGTTGATTGGAGATGACCATGGGCGGCAGTGGTCACTTACCATCAGATTGACTGCATGCTCGTATGCTAATATTTCGCAATCATTTCTCAACATGATGCAATAGCAACCGGGACGTCCCATAATAAACAGGGCTCCTGTTCACCCTACTAACGCCATTCACTCACCGCGTGCTCACATTACGTAAATTTAAGCACTAGTCAATTATTAGGAGTAGCCAACCTATGGCACTGAAGAAAGAGTTATGAAACCAATTTATATGGATATTATCTATCATCTCAATATTAAGGACCGATATGTAAATTAAATTTAGAGAAATTATACTACTGCGAACTAATTGTAAATAAAGAACCATGTAAAATTATATGAGTATAAATTGCGTTACTGACGTCACTATATTAGCGGACTTAACGCCAACGCCACCTAGTGACAACATGATGGATTTATTATTTATTTTGTATTAATACGTAACTTCCTTAAACTTGTCAATCTTTTAACGTAGCTAACTGTGTACTGTACTATCGGACACTTTTTTTATTTATTTATTTTATTTTATTTATTTATTTATTTATGCACATAGAATAAACATATACGCATAGAACTTATAAATTAACATTTAGTGCAAAGTTATTTCTAGTGAAATTTCTTCCAGCAGACCTGAGAATGGAGACTGATAATACAAGGTAGTACTGTGTGCAGTTTTCTGTGATAAGTATATCTACATACATACACATATAGGAACATTTGTACATATATTTTTATACATATATATACATACATACATACAGATACTATATTTTCATTATTATTATTATTATCAGATACAGATTTATATTTTTAACATCCATCCATCCATCAGCCTTTCGAGGTACACTGCTGGATATAGACCTCCCCTAAGCGGCGCCACTCCAACCGGTCCTGTGCCTTCTGAATCCAACGGTACCCCGCTGTCTTCCTCAGGTCATCGGTCCCCCAGTCATTTTTAACATACAATATATTATATTTCCTTCAAATGTAATTTAAATTGAGATATCACTTACCATCAAGATAATAGGCTAAAGACAAACGTCCTTAAGCGTATGCCAGACAATATTTACGTTGCAAACAATGACAGCGCGTTATCACCTTATTTCAATATATTATATCTGTAGGTAGCGCTAAATAAATAAAATAATTTCTATAAACATAGCCAACAATACGTGTCACAAGTACCACACTGCATTATTAACCACACAATTCAAAATTAATTAATTTCAAGTTTAATATTTATTTGACCTATGATTTAAGTTAAATAAATATTATAAATAAATGTCGCCCTAATTCTAAAGAACCTTTTGTGTCTTTGTAACCACTGAAGAACATTACGTAGATGTAGGATTTTTTTGTGGAGGCACGTACGCACGTCCAAACGAAATTTCGAAATGATCATAAAAATGCCATAAATGGTGAAGAAAACGTTATCAAAACCTTTTTTCCCAAATTCTAATAAAAAAAGCAAAGAATTTTGGTAACGTTTACAAATTTTTCCTACTAATTATCCAATACACTGATTTTTAAAAAACAAAACAATCCTACATTCTATTGAAATGTGTATCGATTAAAATAATTATTAAGTATTCAGCACATCGAACGTTCTGGACGGAACGCTGGCTCATTTATTCACCCGACTAGATTCGCTATTAGATCAATCGATCGAACATCTGCATCAATCATGATTAATTGACAAGATTAAACTGTCAATAGGTTTCATGTTTTCAGTTGCAGATAATATTTACATCCAAAGACTTGAGATTTGTGAGATTAATAAAAGTAATAATTAATCTACAAAGCTTTATTTATAACAAGAAATTATTATGAAAAGACTGTTAAAACTGAAATTAACAGTCAGTTTTTTTGTTTTTGTAATAATATACTTTAATTATGAGAAGATTTGACTGCTAACACTGAAATTAACAGTCAGTTTTTTTTTGTTTTTGTAATAATATACTTTAATTATGAAAAGACTTGACTGCTAACACTGAAATTAACAGTCCGTTTTTTTTTTTTGTTTTGTAATAATATGCTTTAATTAACGCTTTTCATGAGTTTTCGTAACATAAGACTATAACATGTATATTTTTGTAATGGTATATTTGCTAGCTTTTCTCGATAGATATATTGTCATGATAATAAAAAAGTCCCTTTTTCATATTAACAGGCGCCATTAAAAAAAATATAGCCTATGTCACTAATGATATGTCATATATTTCCTACAAGTCATTTGGGCTGTAGCGCGTGCCAAGGAAATTGTAAAATAGACATACAAACTAACATACATAGTAGAAAGAGGGTAATGTTTTTCTAGCGTATGTAGATACATTACCCTCTTTCTTACGCAGTCGGATAAAAAGTATAAAAACAAAACACACGCTTTCTACACTCATAGCCCCACAGTAGGATTTTCTCCTGTGTCGTGGGTGCCGTGGACACACAAAGACGAATACACAAACACCCAGACCCAGAACAGAAACCTAAACTCATCATTAAAATTTCTGTCTGGCCGTGGATTGAACCCGGGACCCACTGCGTGTCCGACCGGTATGGTGACCGCTCCGCCACGCGGGTCGTCATATACATATGAATATAGTGTTCATACTTTTATTGCTAAGAAAATAATATAACACGAGTATACAGAACTCTCAGATTTACATACATCTATCAGACTTGTATCCCCTCAGGCACGTGATGGATACACAAGAATGATATCTGTGTTACATGTGGATTCCAGATATCGTTGACAGTTATCGATTCTTATTTACAACACTGTGTCTCGATTTTTAACACTATTCCTAACTTAGTAGCTCGTCTTGTCTACCCTTTTTACTCAACTGCGTCAGAAGGAGGGTAAGGTCTTTCAAGCGTCTTTATATACCTATGTATGTATGTCTATTATGTATGTCTATTTCATTGGCTCGCGCTACAGTCCAAACAGCTTGACGGATCGTGACGTATGACAATTCTCTATCCGTAACCTTAGGATTGATGCTATGCCAATAAACAGAAGTTAGTTTCAGTTAAGCAATGATATTCTTCAAATATTTTATTTAGAATAATATTAGGATAGCCCCAGAAGTATGGAATCCAACTTAATATCCAAATGTATTAACCAGATTTTACAATAGTTGATAAGTGCATAACTCCACAAGTTAAAATTAATAAATAACGCTAAGGAAAACACTCCCGCCAAGTTCAACGTTTCCCGCGCTTTTTATATTTTTTACTTCTCATCTATATCTATGGCAATCGGTACTTTGTTTTCTTATTATACAGCCAATATATACTATAGGCTAACAATAAGTATACGCAGATTTGTCAGAATTTCTTCAAAACTTTTTTAAACATGAAACATGTTTAAATTGATTAAATCGTTTGTTTAAATTGAATTATTCTATCCATAATAACGATAACAAAACATAATATACACGAAAAAATGGGGAAAGCAATCCGCAACACAAATGAAAATGTTTTTTCCAACAATCAATAGTTTCGTTGTGTACTTAAAACGATTTCCCCTGAGGCATTCATATTGAATACGTACGAGTGAAGCATACGAATACTTTTTGTAGATGTCACTCGTGCGGTATCGAGCTCTCAGAAATATATTTTCAAATTCAGTTTGAATGCATACCGAGCTTTGATATACTATTAATAAGAAAATCTAAACACGAAAAAGCACTCCAATTCTACGTAAGCCGCCGCATGTTTTTAAAACACTTTTAAAGAGACGAACATTAATATTTCACGCATTATATTTTTTTCGCTCGCTTTTACTTCTTCTACATGTTTTTATGTTAGAGCTAGGATTTATTATTCAAACGTTCACCATATTATTAATCAACCTTTTTTTTCTTATAGTATGGAAGTAACAAACGAGCATGCAGCCCACCTGATGGTAAGTGGCAACTGCCGCCCATGGACATCTGTAATAAGATCAAAGTCTCACCTAAGGTTAGCCACAGATGCGTTGCTACCCCTGAGGACTAAGATGGAATGCCTCGAAAAAGTATATCTCCCTTACCACACCCTTCAGACCAGAACACAGCAACGCATAACACTGCTGTTATTAGGCAGAAGCAACTGCCGCCCATGGACATCTGTAATCAACCCTAGGTAAGATCAAAGTCTCACCTAAGGTTAGCCACAGATGCGTTGCTACCCCTGAGGACTAAGATGGAA
>MOOZ01001364.1:1273223-1288909 GCA_002930495.1 Cecropterus lyciades | reverse complement strand
AGGAAGGCTATAGGCTATATATCATCACGCTAAGACTAACAGGAGCGGAGCACCAATGAAGAATGTTTCAAAATCGGGGTTTTTTTTTCTAATGAGAAATAAAATCGGTTAATGTATGTCACGTTACATTTCTTTTAAACGCGGGTGAAACCGCGAGCTCAGCTAGTCTTTTATAAAATCTAGCGATACGACAGGCGGTCCACGCGATCTCCTTAGCCACCATTCATAAGAACAAAGATTCTCTGCAGTGTAGGTACCTACTATGAAAAAAAAATAGAATTGAATTAAATGTACATTAGTGTAGTATTTAGTCCTTGGGAGTAGCACTCCCAAGGACTGAGATGGTCGCCTCAAATAGTCAATATAGTCGGCAACCACACCCTTCTAACGAAACGCAAGAATTACTTCATGGTAGAACAACACTGGTTGTACCACCTGGAAATCTACCATATCGCGTATCTCTCATTTTCATTTGCCTGAGTAGAGTCGATCCTGGGACTAGCTTGGCAGGTCAGTATCAATTCCGGTGCAAGTAGCAACTACAACTTTAGTCTTTGTTACATTTTGATGGGGGCGATGGCTCACTTTTATATAAAACAACCACAGTAGTTGCCAGGACTAGCAACATATTTGTGATTGAATAGAGCTCGTATTCCACCTGAAAATGCTTACATATGAGCGATAGTGGTTACTTACTGTCAGGTCAGCGAAATGCGAACGCGAATCTATACTAATATATAAAAATAAGACGGTATGATGTGTCTGTTTAAAAGTCAATCATGCAAGAACAACAAGTCCGATTTAAATTAAATTTCCATGGATGTATTTTATTTAACTGGTTAGTATATAGGCTACTTTTGATTTATATTTTGCACTATTTAAAGATGGCGACTATTTTTATGTCCCGTAGCGAGTCATGGGTAGGTATTTCAGCAAGTCTTATAAAAAATAAAAATACGTTTCTGCTTATCAGGGTTTCCGCTCTATATTTCCATTCATTAAATCGTATGTTATCACAAGGAGTACAATGAGAAATGGTAAAGAAAACATATTATATTTGTAACAAGATACCTACGTAATGTGAAATTTATGCGCAATACGAGAAACCTATTTGCAAAAGGACTTAGAAGTTTAGATTGCTAATACAACTATTGGTAAGATAAATACTGTTTGTATATGTTGAAATAATTTGTTACAGTATTGTCGTAATTTCGTTATAAAGTCATAAGAATAGTTTATTTTAATATGTTGCGGGTAGACACGATACGCGATTTTTAATTTCTTTGCTGCCACCATTTCTTTGCTTTTGACCTTTAAGGTAACTTTAAGTTTTGACGACAGTGTTACCAACGAATTAGCTAAGCAGAAATTGCCTAATAATAGCAGTTTCAAGCGCTGTTGCGATCTGGTTTGACGAGTGCGGTAAAGAAGACTAAATTATCAGAGCCGTTCCAACTGAGTCATCAGGGACAAAAAGAAATCTGTGGTCAACAACACATAGAACTATTATTCTACCTGTTGTCGTAGTCGTTGTGTTGTGTTTAATAATACGAATCTCTTTTTTTTCATATAAATGTAAAATTAATCCAAGTTTGCGATAGTTATCTATCTAACGTATGTTTGGAAAATGTAATGAAAAATACGTAATCAATTACTTGATGATAATTCCACATAGGTTTTAAGGATAATCACTACAATCATCACGATGTTTCGTAATCCCTACGTGTCGAATTTGATAAATGACCGCCACTCTCCGTGTAAGTTTTGATGAATTGTCGTTACTTTGCTAAGGATTAAATAGGTAATATATTTACAGGTTCTAACCGATTCATGTTAATTATCCCCAAAAATCAATTTAATTTAGGCTTCTAAATATGAGCATAAATTAATAATTGTACAACAATAATCTAACTGCTTAAATATAATTAACTGCAAAAAGAAAATTAGGTACTACAGCAATAATAAAATAATATACATTATCAGCGGTGAGAAACGTAGTTTAGATACATTTTCCTGTAAATTTTGTTTATCCCAACAATAAAATCAATAAACCAAACTGTTTTTAAATTGATATATAATTTATTTACTTAAATGTTTTTTGGGACAAAGTAAAGATAGTAACAAAAAATGGTAGGTATGGTGGTATATATGGTGGTATATATTTATTATTATAGTACTCCATTTCCTATCTTTTATTTGATACCCATATTGTTACGCATATGTAAATACATCGTCCATTATACTTTAATTTATTTTAAAATTATAGAGCACATGACACATCATAATTATGTTTAAATCCGTCAAACTGTTTAGGCTGAAGAGCGTGTCAAAGAAATTGACACTGATACGCTCAAAAATCATTACCCTCCTTCTGTCGCAGTTGGGTAATAATAAATTGTATCATAAGGGAGCAAAATAATATTTTTAGAGCAAGGTCGCTATTTTGAATACAGCGTGAAGCGAAGGACTTTAGAGAGCTCTATCCCTCTTGCTGCGGGCAGGATTCAATATTCGACTCCCGAAAATATTTAATTTTGCGGTCGAGTGCTATCCATCGAGTCTTCATTCCCCTCTATACTATAAAATAATATCGACGGTCCCTGAGTATAAACCGACATGTAAAAAATGGAGGTTCACAGGAGTGCGTAATTAATTTTCAAACCGATCTAGAAATAATTCTTCCAACAATCGTAAATATCGTAAATACATATTTTTAATTTTCCTTAGGCTACTGAGCACGTACATATATATATATATATATATGTATGTATTGAGATCGCCGATTTTGAAGTATCTACGCGGTTTTAGATGTGTAAACCACTTAAGTAGTCGCCGAACAATTTTTGCTTTGTTACCTGGTGGTATTCATATCGTTACTCAATACTTAATCGCTTAATTTTCCAGCTTCTTGATTGAGGAATGATAATGGTTTGGTTTTAAGAAAACTACGAAGATGTCAGACTTATAAGTTGCCTTGTTATATTTCCTTCGGATTTCTACCTTCTGATTAATCAAGCTTCAATTAATTTCTAATTTCTAACATGATTTCGAAGCATTAGAAACGATCTAAATTCGAGTTCAAAATAAAGCGTTGGATGCTGATATTCAATAAGATCATTAATAAAAATGTCTGTCTGTTTACTGTTATGTTACATTTCAGCAAATTAACGCGTAGACGCTTGTGGACATCCCAAAATACTTGTACATCTATGAAGTTGTGATAGAAATAGGTCGGAGCTATGGTTTCCAACTAATTCGGTAGAATCAGGACGTCCTAATTCTAGAGCGATAGAAATGATGTTTCGTGTGGGAAGTTATCGTCACGTTTTATGGTATAGCGTCTATAAACTTTCAAGAAGCTGAATGGAACTAAGGTACAATTACAATTTCAACACAACAAAGAAGGAACGTATATCTTATACGTACCTTCTTTGTTGTGTTTGTTATTTTCTTCAGAAGGTTCTTATAAAAGAAAAAATATCAACGTTATGCAGAAAATTAGAAAATTTAAGAAATCCCAAACAGCAGTCACAATATAAAAATTATACTGTAACCTTATGACGTTTGATATAACTGTCTGTCTTACCAAATTTAATTCAAAATTCATGGTTAAGTCAGGATAAAGTCTGTGGGGTCAGGAAGTTCAATTTTAATAATGCCATTAGAAATTATAAGGGATTTAGCTTTATTTAACCTTAAATCTTTTTTTATGTCTCTTTTTTTCAGATTTCTTGTCTTCCTACATGTTGGCTTGTGAGTTCCAATTTTTCAGCCGCATTCCGCATTTGTTTGGCAATTTACCGCAAATGTGTTTAAAGTTTGGCAAAGTTGGTTTGAACCCACTATCGAAGCTCGACCCACAAATAATCATGTTTCTATAGTGTGTACATGAAGTAGTAGCCGCCTTTTAAACTTCGCTAATAATTTTAATATAGAATAAAACGGCAGAACAGATTTTGACTAAACAAATGAGACAATCAAAAGTACTTATTAATTTAAAAATATTTCGTGTTCCCTCAAAATTAAAAGCGTGCGTGTAAACAGAAAGTTTTTATTTAAAATCCCGCAATGATAATTTGTTCTTATGTCATTGCAATATTTCTTTAATTAATGAAACTGAGAATAAGTTACGTCAGCACTAACATCACACCTACCAGCAGAAAATAACAAGTAACATAAACTATTAAAATTGATACACGATTACTAATTAGTAGTGTTTTCGTGCGTGTTGGTTTACTTAACTTTTCATTACCATTTCCCGAATATTTGAAAGCTTTAATTTATTTCCGTGTACAAATTTTCCATTGCCCTGTGACCTTCTCGAACGCATTAGACTGGAATCACCTGTGGCTGTTGTTCAATGGGCAGGACAAAATTAGTGACTAAACTTCAGTAATTAAAGTGAAATTCGTCGGTGGTAAAACTCTTCGTAATCCAACTTTGAAGGCATAATGGCTTATAATCAGTGGTAAAGATGCTATTCCGTTTGATAGATTGTAAGTTAAAAGTACTGATATGAAGAAATCCAACTTAGTTGTAATAGGCGCCAATACGTCTTAGGATGCCCACACACCAGTGCGATGGATGCCCTTGGTTAACGTCGATCAATTCATGTACTTGCATTGCCTTTCAAGAGATACTATCAGCCAATTTGAGTGGAGTATTCTATTATATCATGGATCAATGACATCAATCGACAATTAATCGATATGTGAGCGCCCTTAGGTTAAAACCTACCTAATTGGGTATCGGGTACAAATGATATACTACAACGGGCGGTAGCAATTACTTTGTATGAAGACGGTTTTATATGTGTTCGCTTACTAAATAAATGTTTTTTAATTGTTTATAGTTTCGTCTAATAAATAATGTTCGCTTACTTAAAAACGATAATTGAATATATTGAGCCAAATAACCTAATGAAGCCAAGAAAATTATTCATTTTAAAATACATCAACATTACAAACGATTTGAAAGGATGCCAAGATTTATAAATATTACTTTGAAGACTACTGTTAATTAATAATAATAATAATAATATTTAGTTCAATTTCCATTTATGTTTTAGTTTGTTATTTAATATGCTGTTACAATCATGTCAAAGATCTTTGGGATTTTCAGCAGCAATATAGATTGTTCGAAATGATAGAAGATATTTTCATCTTGTCAATAACATTTTTTCTCAACCAAAATAAATCTGATCTCTTTCCGTACCAGACCATGGTCAACGTTGTGCCATATATATCTTAGATTAAGAAATTTAGAATGCATGCCTTAATTTTTGTCAATCTGAATATCGGTTGACGAACATACAGAGCAACCATGTCAGTCACCGTGAGAATCATCTAATTGAATTCAAATAGAACACCTGTTTTATATAAAGATGCTTTCGAATTGATGTCCATGGGCGGCAGTACCCACTTTCCATCTGTGTGTTCATTTTCTACATCAATCTGATAAAAAAATATATTAGCAAGTTATGTTGCGAGTCCAAAGACGTGGCTTTTAAAAAGAATTTATTTTACTAAATAGAGCACAACCGATCGCTTTGGCGTTGCTTACAGAACTAACTTATTTTAGTACATCATTCCTTAGGGCTAACTAATCCGGTAACACTACACTTTGTTTATGTTCACATACTGTTCGTTATGCCGACGTAACTAGCGTCTAATTTTTTTTTTCATAACTCAATGCAATTATAAGTTTGGTGTGACATAGAAATGTACCCTTGGAATTAGCAATGGAAATGACAGAGTTAACTTCTTAAATTACTTAAATCTAAAATTGAGTCAAATTAGACGAAGTAAATGAAAAAGTATTTTATGCAATTTGTAAGGTTTGAATTAACGTAATGACGCACGGAACTACATAATACGAGTTTGTGTAATATAATAAAGAAGTAAATAAAATATACATAAACATAATAGTCTATTGTACTTGTGACAACCTCGTAACAAGCAAGAAAAATTACAATACCTAGTACTGAAATTATTATAAAAAAACTTACTGTTTTTTCACACGCTTTCTACACTCATAGCCCCACAGTAGGATTTTCTCCTGTGTCGTGGGTGCCATGGACATACAAAGACGAATACACGAACACCCAGACCCAGAACAGAAACCTAAACTCATCATTCGGATATCTGTCTGGCCCGGGATCGAACCCGGGACCCGCTGCGTGTCAGACCGGTATGGTGACCGCTCCGCCGCGCGGGTCGTCAAATTATTGAACCGTATTTACATATAAAATTCAATATTCATTCAATTTAGTTACTCGTATCATAGGAGGCTTATAATTGCGAGCATTGAACGTCATCGGAATCATTTTCTTTGTAAAACAGCTTACTTAAGATTAAGGTCGTGTTACGGTTTACTATCACTAAAGCTGAGACCTTGCGATCCTTCAGATTTCATCTGATCTCTATTTATCTCGGTTTAGCCAGAAACACACACAAAACAGTGACTATGTATGTATGTATAGATTTATAATTTTATTAGTATTAGTGTAAAATCAAATCTAATATTTTATATTGTGGAATGTAGATTATACACTTCTTACAATATAACCTACTGGCCCAAGATCAAACCCGGAACCCATTGCATATCAGACATACGATTTCGCTCCGCTACGGTCATAGTAAAAGTAAATTTAATTTCTAACGGTCAGAATTAAGGAAGAATTATTAACCAATACCGATATCATTGCACAACGTTATCGTATTACCACCTCGAATTAATAGCAATGACAAAACGATCTGTCCTAAACATACATTGCTGTGAAACGCTACCTACTGCGTAGGTTGACTGAAACCGTCAAATGTTTATCAAGTTAATGGAATTCTACTGGATTGTACAATTCGTTCATGAATAATCTAGCCAATTTGTATTAGCATTAACCGTAAACTTGATTTCGCATTGGTATATTTCCTCGCTAACAAGTTTACTTTGCGACGTAAAAACAAACTGCAGATTACTAGTAATAACACCAACGTGCAATTAGTATAATCATCCCATTATTATCTCACTGGGCAAAGGTCTCTTTTCATAAGGTATAAATGTGCATGAGCCATAACTTTTCACCTATTTCTGCCTTATAACAGCAGTGTTATGCGCTGCTGTGTTCTGGTCTGAAGGGTGCGGTAAGGGAGATATACTTTTCCGAGGCATTCCATCTTAGTCCTCAGGAGTAGCAACGCATCTGTGGCTAACCTTAGGTGAGACTTTGATCTTACCTAGGGTTGATTACAGTCGTCCATGGGCGGCAGTAGCCACTTACCATCAGGTGGGCTGAATACTCGTTTGCTACTTCCATACTAACAATAAATAAAAGAAAAAAAAATGATAGTTAAGTTTGCATTGGTAGACCTCTCACACCTTTTAAAACCTTTTTGTTACACGATTGCGTAAGGGTAATGCTTTCCGAGCGCATGTAAGGATGTTTGTATGTAAATCCATTTCCTAGGCACGCCCTACAGCCCAAACGGCTTGACAAAGTGTAGCATGAGCTATATCATTGGAATCGACTTTTTAATATGAAGTTGGTTACAAATGCATGCTGAATGGATATGGAGACGTTGCCGCCCTTGACAGCAACTCCATATCAAACAAATTAAAGCCGACATGCAAATTTTAAAACCATCAAGATATCATAACTTGTAATGTAAGAGTTTTAATTTCCTGTAAAATTAATTATTTAAATTTTGATTAAATATCTAAACGAAATACGAGACCTTTACGAACGTACCAAGGGAATATAGGTCAGAGGTTACCAATAAAAAAAAGCTTTAAGCACTTTCAAAACTTTTGAGACGCCGCCATTTTGAAAGATAAACTTTATTCCTGTGTCAGAATTGATCCAAGACCTCAATTTTAAAAGGGTAATTAAATCAACCTAGTTAGAACTTAACCTGAGTAGAAGCATCTGTTCGAGGCTAATAAGTTTAAGCAAATAAGTTGATTTGAAGCTGCATACCTTTGCCCTTCAAAGCACAATCCCATTTCAACACAAGTTTGCGGTAAAAATGGGGGCAAAACCCAATCCATGTGCACGTATTCAGAACTTGGGTTAATCCACAAACCCAATAAATTTACTTCCGCAATAGATTGATCTATCGCGGAAGTAAATTTACGGAATTGTCCGTAAACTTAAATTTATATTTCGTGGAACTCGAGACTTGATGCTAATTGGTTGTGATCTGTATGACACTTGTCTCAAAAAAGTTTAAACGGATTTCGACAGGGCCCTCACACAAAATGGAAGACTTAATAAGGGCTGACTACTTTTCAGCAGAAAATATTTAATTATAATTTCTAGAAGTTTTGTTTTAGGCTTGCGATGAAGCCTAGCTCTGAATCCCTGAATTTTTTTTATAGTAGTATACGAGCGTACAGTGTCCCTGAAAGTAAGTGGCTACCGCCGCCCATGGACATCAGTAATCAACCCCAGATAAGATCAGTCTTACCTGAGATCGGCCATCGATACGTTGCTACTTCTGAGGACTAAGTTGGCACGCCTCAGATAAGTATGTCGCCCTTACCACACTCTTGAAACCAAAACACAGCAGCACTTAACGCTACTGCTCTTAGGTAGGTCTGTCGGTTCCGGGATCAAACCACAAAGAATTGTACCACCTTCAAACTATTGTACAAATCAATAATATTTCTTTGTGATTTATAATCACATATTAACGTTATGTTCATAAAGTAATTTCCATCCAACTGTATAAACAGAATATTATCGATATTGTTAGTAATATATCACATTTTAAGCATAAATATGTAACTAGATTAGGAATTCCTGTTTTGAAAGTTGCACGCATAACTATGCAAAACTGAACGTATATTAAATATCAGTACATAACTACCGAGACAAACTAAACGTCGTAAGACCAGTGAGTCAGGAACAACATTTCCCAGAAAAAAACAAATAAGGCTCTGCTATTATGCGCCTTTCTTCTGCAAACTTGGAAGAGATATTGCGTTTGTTCTAGTGTATCTATCCATAATAATACACGACACATGTTGTACACTACAGTGCTTTGGATTAAAGACAGCTATACATATTCATATGATTGTTTTCATAGACGTAAGACATTTTATTTGAATTTTGTAACAGGTGTCCGTGGGCAGAATTACCACCTATGCGTGCGTGTATGTGCCATCATATGCGTATAACAGAAGTTAAATACTATTAGTCTTTACCCCATTACTGTCCAACTGCTGGGCACAAGTGTTCTCTCAGATTGAGAGTTTCAGGCCATAGTCCATCGTGCTGGCCAAATACGAATTAGTAAACGGTACCTACTATTATTGGTGGTGATACTCTGTATTCAACATCAAAACAGGTAGATATGAACTAGGTACAACTCCTTTGTCTGGCTCAACTAGTTTATTATTCCCTAATGGATTGGCAACTACGAATTAAATAATACTTCAACTGTTATATGTTTTTAATTTGTCCATGATACGAATATCACGGACACCGTTAAAATCTAATACAATACAATTTAAATTACGACAAAAAATTAAGAAACCGAAACATTTAGAAGTAGGTAATCATTATTCGTAAAGGTCAAACTTATCTTGAACACATTTTGTGTTAATGTACGGTTATCAAATTACGCAATTCATTGTTAAAGATAAGATTATCGTTACACCGTCGCTTTATAACTTCGTTTACAACTTCCTGAATGACTGCATCGAAAACATAGGAACAACAAAACTAACAAGTAAATACTGCATTTTTAGTTTCATGTGGAAAACATCTGAATTTTAGAGAAACATCAACATGCGTTTACGGCTTTGCGCTTATAGGCGTATCGGGGATCTTGAATGGAATTGAAGCTTCTCTTCCCCGATGCCCTCTATACTATCATTACTACCCGAATAGAAGGGAGTAATCAAACGACCTCAAATATAGGTAAAATATATCACTGTTAGCGATTATCACAAAGTAAATATACATATATGTGTTAGCATATACATATATGTGTTAGCTTATAGAAGATTTAAATATATATAGCATAGTGGAATAGTCCGAATAGTGACGATGATAGCATTGATAATTGCACTCATTAAAAATTTTGTCTCAACATTCCTAGCAGTATATTTGCAGTGAACATTTACTTTCAATTGTTTACTCCAGTTACCATTAATTCACTGAGATTAAAGCGTGTTTCAAATCATTATTCTTTAAAACCTGCTAACTTCGCTATACTTACCTAGCTTATCGGGACTATACTGAAAATTTACCTGATATAACATTCTAAAATAAAAATGTTCGAGTTAAAAGTTTTATACGCCTTTCAAAAAAAGTATTTTTTATTCGCAATAACAACCTTGTATTTATCAGTATCGTTAATCATCTCTAATCTCGAATTATCATCACCTAGGCATAGGAATGCCTATGTAGGAACATATCAGTATTAAACAACGGTTTTAATTACTTATTTACGATTACGGCACACATTTTTCATTGTCTTTCCATAACATTTGGACTTTAGTATCAAAAAAACGTTATCAAAACAACTTTATTTAAAGTTCAAGGCCCTAAGCAGGTACAACAAGTGGTCGGCATGAGAAGTAAACGTAAATTAATATTTGAACCGTTATCAATGAACTATCGTTTCGCTGTTTGTGTATAGTTGGTTATTTTAGCGTGCTCTTATGTGTATTAAATGATAAAACCTTACCTCACTGGTTCAGCTATATAAGTTCACGGCCCAAAATCACACAAACAGCACAAAAAAAACACAAAATAATAAACAATGCCAACTCCAACTTTGTAAACACTTAAACACAAGCACGCGTTCGCAACCCGTTCAGGATAGAACAACACAGTAACTGAGAATTCAACTAATGACCGAGTTGAATGCTTTTGTCACCAAAATTTCACTCGCATCAACAACTTGCAAGTAAAAGTGTTGACGATAACGACAATCGAACGCGTCGATTAGGTTATGTTATTGTTGTGATAAGAACGAGCGTCAACCCACTACGAACTCTGTTATATTACTGAACGAGCGAGCTGAAGTGAATTGCGGACTGCGAAATGGTTTGCGTCGTCGTCGTCGCTCAACGTGGCTGAACCCAACTCAAACAAAACTCGCTCGCGTTTGACATTCATTCCCGCGCTGACGCGTTCTCGGAGCAATACTAGTTACTGTATAAATTAAAAACTTGTATACACAACAAGAAATATTTAGTAGTTAGTTATTAACAAAATTGTTACATACAAAACAAAAGCGCACATAAGCGACGCTTATTATGTATACGCTTGCTTTATTCCTTGCGGCAAAATTGAGTATTAAAATATCTGTGAATAATTAAAATCTTTAAAGGAAATGGCTTTAGTCGTAATAGGAAACATAATTAGTCCTGACGTCTACCCACAAAACCTGTTTTTAATTCTTGGAAAAGAACTCTGGAGGAACAAGCTTTGTAGGTTTCTTTTTACATATTTATGATGGTACCACATGATGGTGTCGCCCATGGACATCTACAACCAACTCAATGAAGTGCAGATGGCTCAGCTTTAAGCCGATCACAGATACGCTGCCGCTTCTGAAGACTAAGAAGGTAGCTTCATTTATAAATCAGAAGTAGTCGGTAAAAGTCGTGATTAAGTAACTGTCAAAGTAAGTTGCTCAAATGTCCTCACATACAATAAAATTAAATTTTCGCATACGTACAAACGTTGCATATATTGTCAAAAAAGTTTGGAAGACTGATAATAAGTAATATAATTGAAACTTTAAAAATTTTACTCTGTATTTACCTATCCTTCTGTTTGAAATCGCTTCAATAAAAGTACTGAATTTAAAATTTATATAGCAATATATGTAGCAATATAAAACTACCCGCGGGCGGGTAGTTTTATATTGATATAATTAGTATTAGCACAATAGAGATACAAGTATAACAATATTATAATTTATATGTAACCTGTACTTAATAATAACGAACAGTATAGTCGTAAATATTACTACATTAATCGTGTGCACTTGTTGAAGTCAAACCAAAGTGCCGCTGATTCCGAACTCTCCAAACCCGAGCATCGCCATGTTGCCATCCTCACCTCAAATACTCTCTACTATTACAAGTCAAATGAGCTTCTAATTATTTGATGCATTATTATAACAATACAGAAGACAGCGTGAAACCTTTGGATTCAGAAGGCACAGGACCGGTTTGAGTGGCGCCGTTTAGAGGAGGCCTATGTCCAGCAGTGGACCTCAAAGGGCTGATGGATGGAAGAATGTGAAGTACGAACGACAACACTATTACAATCAAATGTTATGTAACATTTTTAAGAAAACGCGGGTGAACGTGTGAATTTATCAACTAAAAAGCATTCAGAGTTTACGATATTATTTTACTGTAGGTACTGATGACATTTTACGTACATATTATGTATCTATACAGCAAGGGGCAAGAAAGAAAAGGAGAGTTCTCAGAAAAAATAAAAGCATTATTCCCTTGCTGTTGTAGCTGTTAATCTATTTCCATAGTAATTGTTGACGACTATTATTTGATTAACTTTAAGCCGCTTCCATAAGATTTTTATAGGCAAGGTGGTAGAACGATTATGGTTCGACCGGGGAGGTACCACCGCCACACTTTTAGCGTATAGCATTTCTTGCGTTTCGGTAGAAGGATGTGGTTACCGGATCACTTTTATTGAATTGCTTATTTATTTATTGTTATAAAGAACGGTTATGCCCCAATTAAATGTTATAACAAAGTAAAACATAAATAAAAAATTATTACAATTAACAAAATCAGGAATTTTTAGTTATATTATATTTAATAATAATAGTAATCAATATTGATATAATAATAAAAACAATAATACTAATAACTTAAAATTTTAGTAAATAGTATTAAGTTTCATAATTGTAATGAGTTCTTGTAATGTTCTCTATGTTTTAGTTGGTATGCCTAAATAAATAAAATAAAAAATTAAAATTAAAATGAAATGTCAATATATGTACGGAAGTCAAACAATTAATATACAACACAAATATTCAGTGTGCCTTAGGCACACTTTTGACACTTTTTGCCACGAATCCGTAAAAATATCAAAATCATTATAAGTTTTCAGGAAAGCGTTGATAGCAGAGAGGGTACGAGGTGTCGGAGAATTGTACGCGCGCAATTGTTTTGCTGGATGGAACCACAAGTAGTTCAAGCTTCTATTTGGCGAGACCATCTTAGTCCTCGGTAGTAGCAACGAGACATGGTTAACTCAACCAAAATGCGCGAACCGCAGATCAGATCACGAGTCATCGAGTTAAACCGGAGTCATGAACCGACTTGCAGATCAGATCAATTGATCTGATTTAAACTGTGTCTATAGAAAGAATCGCGCTTCGCGTACTGGAGTGCGTGAGAGGTATGATCTATTTCACTTGTCGCTTACGCAGCTGCGTTATTATTAAAATGTTTTTTACGTTTTGGCTTAGTGCCTTAAAACCTATCTTTATTTGTTCGCGGCCATCTCTTTTCTTTTTCTCCGCAGCTCTGTGTCTTGTGGATGTCATAAGAAACTCTTGTAAGTATATTATACCGATTTCATTGGCGCGGAATTTGAAATAAATTTAATTTTGATGCGACTTGTGTGTTTGCTTGTGTGTTTAATAATAAAACGTATTTTAGTTTTGTTTAAAATTTCATAATTAGAGGATGTTATATTTTGATTTTTGCTTTAAATTATTCCTAATAAATATTTTTTAATAAATGCATCAAGTCACTACAGATGATTTTGAACTCTATATCCTAGGTGTTAAATTTGGTTTTCGTAATATTCACAATTAATCAAAGCATAAAGTAACTCGTCTGATCTGAACTGAACCGCGAGCTGTTCATTTCGAGTGTGAGCTGCAGCTCCGGTTCATATAATAGTGATCTGCATATTGGAACTGATTCTGAGCTAAGTTATATATATATTTTGATATGAGTGATTGACTTCAGATATAACCCCTGTTCTAAATCAAGTTGTTTACAAATGTCCATGGGAGGCAGTAAACACTTACCATCAGATGGAATGCTTGCTGGTTTGCTTCTAAACAATAAAAAAGATACACCATAATAATAATATAATAATAATGTATAATAGGGACCGCTAGTAACTATTACTCGACCAAGCGAACTAGACGAACGGGCGGAATGCGGTCCCTCCTCAGTCCCGCCTCATGTCCTACTTTCGTCCTAGTGGCGTTCGCAGCTAAACTCAATAAGCTAAGATTTTCAATGAATTAATATTGTTACGTGTTGCGCTTCTGTTTCATTGGTAGGTAATAATGATTACATATTTAATGTTAATAAAAAAATAGATTTTGGTACCCTTTTCTTGATAGCCTATGCCAAAATTTGGAACATACCTATTGCCGCAGTAAAAATGAACGAATGATGCATTTCACATTTTGTGATAAAATAAATAAGCAAAGATATTTTTATTGTACTAATTAGTTTTTATTACAATGATGACCAAAATAAGTAAAAAATGCGTTGTTTAAGTATACATTATTAACACATAAATTTTGTAAAATTTACATTTCCTTGATAAAAATGAACATTTCACAAAAAACAGCTATTTTTGACGCCAGTATTTGCTGAGCGTGACGTCATGTTTGACATTCGTCTAGTTGGCTTGGTCGGCTTGTATATAATTTTGGAGCGCACATTAATGGTTTCTGCTCCGGATATTATTAGCATTCGTTAAACCTTATTGGAAACCATAACGCTTATTTGAAAACATCAGACATGGGCCTTAACCCCTAACTTAAACTTGATTATAGCGTACAAGAATATTATTTATGTTGCAACATTTCTTAAAATCAAGTAAATTTCAGTTCCATAACCATATCAAATCGCATTACATTGGGTTAATATTGTACTATGGGATAATATAATAATAACCCAATGTAAAATATTAAAACAGAATCAGACTGCTTAAAACGATTTTTTCTTCATAGTGATATACATATTTAATTTAACGCTTTATATGAGTTTTCGTCAAGATAGTCAAATAAAAGTATTATTATATATATTTTTAGAATGGTAGTATATTTTCTAGCTTTCGTTTGATACCTACATTGTCGTAATAAAAAAGTCCCTTTTCTTCCTGTTTACAGGCGCCAATTTTAAAATTATATAGCCTATATCACTTTCCATACTGAGACAATTTTAATGATATGTCATTCATAAGAATCCATCAAGCCCTTTTGGCTGTGCCAAAGGAATGGACATACATTCGTACATACGCTCGAAAAACATGATTCTCCTTCTGACGCAGTCGGGTAAAAACTGACATTAGCCAGTTTTGGACAGAGACAATTACCAGCAGGGGAATATATATATAAGTACTGGCTAATCCATTTTTTTCTTCTACCTACGAAAATATTAAAATAATTTTAAATGATGAGCTGCTGGGATAGACTTTATGGATGATAATACATACGTCCATCCCAACATCTGCTTCGTGCTATATTTCATTTGTGTGCGACAGGATAAGTAATAGCAATAGTACTTTTATTGCCACATTATGCCTCATGGCATCATTAAGTAGGACCAAGTACCGTCATAAAGTTGTTTTGACATCAAACACTTTTTATGGACCTATTTCCTGAAACAATTCCACAGTGCTTATCTAAAAAAAAAAAAAAAACACTTTCTACACTCATAGC
>MOOZ01001364.1:1231994-1265306 GCA_002930495.1 Cecropterus lyciades | reverse complement strand
TATTTTTATAAAATTGGAGTAGCAAACCGAGCATGCAGTCCACCTAATGGTAAATGGCCACTGCCGCCAATGGACATCTGTAATCGACCCCAGATAAGATAAGTCTTACCTGAGGTTGGGCAAAGATGTGTTGCTACCCCTAAGAACTAAATTAGAACGCTTTGCAAACAAAAAGTTGTCTCCCTCACTCCCTTCAAACCAAAATACAGTCAGAATTAGGTGTAGCGGTGGTGCCCCCGAAATCGAGTTCTGTCATCACAAATAGGTCTACCACTTTCAAAATCAATCGATTGATTTGGTTAGAAACACAACCTTGGAGGTAAACTGTGTTAAAGTCAAGTTGTCAATATTAATTAAGAAATAATTCTGAGCAAACTTTCATATTCAAGAGTGAAAAGTTCTTGAGTTGTAAATCCGTGGACTGTCACATAGTAACAATCCTATCCAACAGTGATGGTTTGATGATGATACTATAGAATGTTACATGGAACTCACTTGTGAAATATTAACAGTCCGGGCATGCATCGGGCTTTGCGGTGCGTTGGTCGCGTTTGCGCTGAAGTACCCGCCGGGCCGCGGCCGCAAATGCCGGTTGTGCATCTCCATCTGCACTATCTTCATGAACTCGATCTGCGCTGCTAGTTTCTGTACTTCCTCCTGGAATTTTCATTTGTCATGTATTTTAATCGACCATTATAAAAAATACAATGATAACTTGTAATAAAATATCATATCAAAAATCAATCTTAATTTTTTTACGAAATGGAAGCAGTAAACAGAGAATAGATAGGTACATACATATATCTACCTACCTATATTTTACGTTTCAACACTCATAGGCTATCCTGTGTTAGAGAGCCATGAAAGACGCAGTTTAGAAATTAAGACTTCGATACCATTTAGATTGCTTGTAATCGATAATCGAAAATCGATCTAAATCAAACGAAATCGAACCGGTAATCGAAATACAGTAGGTAGAGTCCAAGTATATTGACCCAGGTTGTTGGTTCCTCCTGATGGTTACCTATAAGTAAATATATTAACATTTATTATTTAATGATATAAAACATACCTTGAGCTCCTCATTCTCCTGGTACAGATCAGGTGGCTCATCAGGCACCAGTCCGATACCGTTGAGGGAGGAAGACGCCGGCACACCGCGTGCGCGAGCTCTACTATCCCACGTGTCACCCGTACCGCGGACCACCCGCATCACCTATAAAAGACAGCTAGGTGTCAATCACATTTATCTCTTGGGTTTAAAAAAGCGAGGGGACGATGAGACATGACTTGACAAAAAGGGCAGATCAAAATGAACGATGTATTATAAGTTTAACGCCTTCTACATTCTAAGTCCCTAGGATTTTTTCCTGTGTCGTGGGTGCTAATATGAACACAAATTTATCTGTCTGGCCGCGGATCGAACCCGGAACCCACTGCATGTCAGTCTGATATAGAGACCGCTTCGCTATGCGGGTCGAATTTAATATCTAATAATAATTGGTCAAAGGAAATTCGTCGAATTCTATTTATAACTTTCTACTGCAGACCTACTGACCTACTATTGATAGTAAGATTAGTAGTAAAACTGACAGTAGATCAAATTCAGTATTGTGATGGAAATGAATATCAACGTTACCACACTATCTCCTAAAATAACCGACTGTTATTAATTTATGAAGAGATGCGGCTCGATTATTTAATTAGGATGTGTTTGTCAACTGCGCTACACCACTTTAAAATCTAAATGTCCTCTAAGTGATTGTTATCATAAAATCAGGATACTTAAAATCTCTCACCACACCAAATGCATATAAATAACCACAAAGGGCCACAAAGAAAAGATAGAAATCAGCTTGATATTTTATTTAAATTATAGATTTACACACAAACTTTAATTTACGTAAATTATTCCGATAGTAAAATTTTACCTCCGAGAAAATAAAAGTGACCGAACTTTAATGTAATTCAAAATAAAAAGTATTAAAAACAAAAGAGAAAATGAAAAGAAAACAAAATTCAAAAAGACAGGTTCCACCGAGATTTGAACTCGGATCGCTGGATTCAGAGTCCAGAGTGCTAACCATTACACCATGGAACCGCTTGATCTGTATGTTGAAATTATCGTTTATTTTCTATTGTGAATATTTTGCGTTTAATCTTATTGAAAATAATGTGCAATTACTCAATCGTAAAACAAACAATTACAAGTATACATATGAATACTCTAAATAAAAAAAAATTGCAAGTGTGGTTAAGTTTATTCCTTTACACCGGAATTACAACAGATCACGCCGGCATAGTATTAATCCAATGGAAATAAGCACAACATAAAATTGGCCCCAGTTATGCCAAAATGTACTAACCCACAAATTGTCAAATATGAGTTATTGACATCAATCAATAAATTAAAAATGAATTTATCCAGGATCTACATATCGTCGTTTAAGTTCTAGCACCGCATAAGTCATTTATTGGCGCTAATAAAATTTTGAAAATCATCGTAATTGGAATCGAAATACGCGTTGTTTCATCCAAACAGAATCAAGGTACGACACAATAATAACTTTAAATTATGGAAAATTAAAAGTACAAAATGGAACTTTAGTTGCGTGTATGTATAATTAATCGGTTTTTGTCTCTCCAAAAATAATTCCAAAAATGACTTACGCGGTGATAGAACTTAAGCGACGATATATGTGTACCCAAGCTCGTTAGCAAAGGCACAAACTTGTAATAATAATACATACATGAATACAGATAATTGAACTAGAAATAGAAATCTAGCTGTAAACACCATTTTTCTCGAAATCAATTTTATGCAGTTGGTACATTTTGGCATAACTCGGTCCAATTATTGAATGGATGCATATAAAAGTAGGTACCTACTATCGGCATTAAATAATCATATACACAGAACGACTGAAGTATTTATATTTACCTTGGGCAAAAACACTAGTAGAACAGTTGTAGAAGTAGAAAGTTGAGTACGGATGAAGCCCAGAAGATATTTAATGTCTGGTCCGGCGTTTGGTAGAATCAACAGACTGAAAGTAAAAATTAAAAGTAATAATGATTTTAAGAACATTTTAAAATTGTTTCAGTATTTATTTAACACATTATATCTATTGACACCGTTGACAAAGTTAGTTTCCGACTATAGGTAGGAATTCCTTCATAAGTTTTTTTTTCTTTATAATATGGAAATAGTAAACGAGCATGCAGTCCATCTGGTGGTAAGTGGCCACTGCCGCCCATGGCACATCTGTAATCCACCCCAGATAAGATCAGGCCATACCTGACATTAGCCATAGATGCGTTGCTACCCTGAGGACTAACTGGGAACGCTTCGGATCTCTCATAAGACTTCCTTCGGACCAGAACACAGCAATGCGTAACACGGCTGTTATTACGCAGAAATATTAAATAGTATTATTGAAACTAGTATTTGAAGACGGATTTTTCACATGAGAGGTTCAGACCTTAATATCTTATCCTTAATTACTCTGGTGTGAGGTGTTTCAGTAATAAGTAACTGTTAAGGCATTTCTTAGGAAAATACTTAATATTGTAAAATGTATTTGATCGCTTGTAATCTTAGCAGTTACGTCGGAATTTGCTCAAGCAGAATTTATCATGAATATTATATATTTTACATAGAATACTTAATAAACTCTGTTTATATAGTTACATAGTTATAATATCAATTGATACAACAGAATAAATCAGTGATCTTTAAAATACATATGTGTATACTTTTACATATCGATAAGTGTAGACTACTGAAGATATCTGTAATAAAAGATACTAACTGGAAGGCGATCATCAAAGAGTTAACAGTGAAGATGTTGTAGATAGCGAATGAGATGAGCTTCGCTTCATTGTAGAGGCTTTCCGCGTGCCGCACCCGGTAGCATACTCTCACACCCCACAATAGGAACAGGATCTCCCCTGAAAACAGTATATCTTCGAATAACTAAACTAACTTAAAAGTGCTAATAAATAACGTCACAAAACCTTAAAATAGATATATTATTGTTTTATAAGTATTGTTTTATAAGTATAAGTTATCTTTACGATAGCATGATTTATATAACTGACGTACTAAAAAGAGCATGTATTTCCGTTGCTGTAATGAAGACAAAATAACTTCATTTTATCATTCTAACTTAGATTAATAGGCGTGATTTCACAATAAAAGTTTGATCAGTATTTAATCAATTATTATTCTTTAGTTGAGGCAATAAGTTTTTTACAAGACTGCCACATATTGCGCATAATAGTTACTTAGATTATAAATATTACTCATATTGCGTAGGAATAGATAAGTCCCCAAAAATGTTCAAATATTTGTAGATCTTACCTATGGCTAAACTGTGATCCCACCAGTTGTATGTACACTGCTTAAATTTTAATCCTTTGTTATCTGTAATCTAGATAATAAAACATAATTAGATAAAGTGTTGTAGTGTGCACCACTCCTTCTCTTCCCGTGGATGTCGCAAGCGGCGAATAAGAGACGAAACTTTTTATTTTTTATTTTGAGGGGAAAATCTTTAAAACGTACCCGACGCCGTGGGAGCAACGCCGGGTTATGTGAGATTTTTACCCCACTAAAGCCCCCCCCCTGTGGCCGTCTGTGTGTGGAGGCTGTGTGGAGGACTCCGGGATCTCCAACGGAACGCAACCGGAGTCCTCTAAGCGCGATGTCCTTTTCACTCACCGTACCTTCTGTTCTTTACTACGCCCCCTTTTTATCGCCAGTTACGACAGGTGGGGGGATACCGTAGCCCTATTCTGAAGACGGACGTAACATGGGAGATTCATAAATCTAAGAGCAGCATAGCTTCCTGTGTAACATCAACACCTACTGCGGTCACCAACACGCGTGCCAGGTGCTGGGGCAATTAGCAATACCCAATTAGGGGAGTCTTATTTTTAGTAGAGAAATTAAGAAAAAAGCTGATGGATAAAAAATAAATTATATACACGGTAAGTACGATTTTTTAAAAGTGATTTGTCAATACTTTTTGTGCCGTTTTCCGCTTTAATTGTCTGTATAGTAATAAGATATTATTGCATTTTTTCATTACAACTCATTATCTAATTTAAGTTGAACAATTTAAACGGAATATTTATGTAAAAATTTGAATAACATTTACCTAACTTATATCAAACAGTTTAATTACTGACGCAGTTGGGTAAAATAAGGAAAAAACTTACAACTTCAGCATCAGGTGGCGCTGAGAGCGTCCAGGTGCCTAGGTACACCAACATGATGAGCAGAATCGGTGCCATCCATTGCAACAATTGTTTATCAGTCAGCTTCAATTTGTGAGCTGATTTAACGCGGTATGTGAGGGAGACTCTAAAACAGATATGTTTCTTATACACTTACGTAAATGAGGGTATAACTAGTGGGATATTGGATAAAATAAATATTTATCCGAAATGTACGTAAAATTACTTGCTTTTTGTAAATACTCGATAAAAGGACTAAATCTTTTCAATTCTTATGCCACTGATAAATACAAATGTACAAGTGGTACATATCTGATTGACATACGACATGATTATACTAAATCTTTTTTTTTACTATCTTACTTTTAAACAAATGTGCAGGTACACCAAGATATGTCTAAAGAATTATTTAAAGATACGCAGTCACATATTTTAATTATTAGTATTACCTCCATGTCTTCATTAGCAGGGCTGTATAAGTAATACAGAAGCCCATGTGACGTGTCCATTTTGTAGCGATGCATGAGTATCTGTCCAATACGGGAAATATAGCTGCCATCTGTGAAAATTTAACATTTTTAATATACCTACACATATAATTTTTCATAACGTCGCAATTTCATGCATCCAGGTGATTGATAGCCGTTAATGCTTTAATGTATATCATTAACCTCTAACGGCTATCAGTTACATAAGCGCAACGACTATATGTGTAACAGGAGATCTATCTAAAGTCAATAACAGTTTGAAGGTGGTTCGACTCCGAAAGCACCATCGCCAGGGTAGCGCTGCAGTATTTCCATATTATATAAAAAAGCTGCGTTGCCACTCTCGAGGACTAAGGTGGTCGCCATATACAAGTGAGCCACTTACCACACCCTTCTACCAAAACAATTTCTCGCGTGGGTAAAGCCAACTGTTTTACCTAGTTAAATAGTTTTGACAGTCAAATCTAATTCATTTTACCGCCTTGTCTTGTCGTGTCTGTAACACTATTTCGACTTAATGTCACATGTGAATAGGCGGCCGTGATTAAGCGTCAGATGGACTGCATGCCCGTTTGTTGCCAACTTGACAAACTTACCTCCATATACATAATAGCGCAGCCGAGTAGCGTGATGGAGAGGAACACGGGACTGGCGACGCGGAACACCTTCACACGACGATGATGCCGCGTGTAGATTGTCAGTAGCACTGTCATCACTATGCACGTCACCGAGATCACCAGGAGCGATATCCTGTAAGAGATTGTCGGATTTACATTGGAGTTGTTTATCATGTTGAAATAGTCGAATTACTATTTCAGTAATAAATTTAATCAAATTGTGATTGTATGTAGAGTGGAGGTCTTATTCAGATATCAAGTTAGGCTTAAGTTAAGTTTGGTTAGGTTGTTTGTTTTTGTCTTTCTACAAGCGTTTTGTAGGCACACAGGGTTTTATGTTTGTTTTAAGAAGTTCTTCATACCGAAAAGGCCAGTTGTATGTCGCTAAACAAGGCTCTGGCCCTCGGCAGGTGTCGCAGCCAGGCTGGCACTTCAGGCATTCGTACGGCTCACTCCAGTTATCTAAGCCGACCTCGTCATATTCTTGATACGCAACTAAAACAGAAAAGCAATCAATTAATTAGTATGAAAAAGTATGTACATATAACTTGATATTAACTTGGACCTTTAAATAATAGTTATTATGTATAGTTATTATTAGTTTTGAAATTGAAATTGTAGGTTATTGATTCTCAGTAGAATCTCAACCGGCACTTGGTGCCGATTATATTTACAAAATACCCATAATAAAATATTATCAATATCAGCATAATATTATAATAATAATGACGGGAGACTTTCTTGTTCTCCCTGTAGTCTTTTATACTACTTTTTATAGAGTATGAAAGTAGCATACGAGCATGCAGCCCACCTGATGGTAAGTGGCTACTGCCGCCCATGGACACCTGTAATCAACCCTAGGTAAGATCAAAGTCTCACCTAAGGTTAGCTACAGATACGTTGCTATCCCTGCGGGCTAAGATGGAATGCCTCGGAAAAGTATGTCTCTCTTATCCCACCCTTCAAATCAGAACACAACAGCGCATAACACTGCAGTTATTAGGCAGAAATAGGTGTGGTGGTGTTACCGGAGTCGAACCACAAAGAGCTCTACCACCTTCAAAACCCGTTGATGATCCCACGTCACTGGGTAACTTTAGAACGTACTTACCTAATTACCAAAAAAGTTAGGTAGTGGGCATATATTATGTACCTATACTATATAGACTAACATTAATAGATACTCAGATGTTTACATACCCAACATGTTATACGGTATGAGCGTTTTTATATATTCCAATATGTTATCCGAGGCATTTGAATCGTGGATAAGTTAGATAATCAGATGCACATCTAGTCATTGGATTTGTACAAAATTAACATGGAACCGCACACAAATGGAAGAAATTACCAACATTAGGTTTTTATAATACAATTTACAAGGCAACCCTTAAATCTTACCCTCGACAAGGGATCCGTTGAATCCCTCGGGATGGTTTATTGAATAATATCCCGGTCGGCATCGGCATATGTAGGACCCGCGCGCCCATCCGCCGTATCGAACACCCATCTCTCTATTCGGTTTATATTCACACTGAAAACAGTAAATATCGCTGTTTATTGGCTTAGTTTCGATATATTTACCGGTGACACCGTCTGTGAATAAAATGTCACGTATTTATAGAACTCTGTTCAGGATATTAAAAAAAATAAGTCTGGTGCTGTGTATTACGCTCTTTGCCTATTTTTTTTTTAATTTTGAAAAATGTTTATATGATCAAATATATATTTATTTCAGATAAATTACATAACTATGTTACAAACACAAGACTATACACACATTTAAATAATTACAATAATTATTACAATTTAATTAAATCTTTTGCTTTAACAGTAAAGCAAAACATTGTAAGGAAACCGTCTGAATTCTCTATGACATTATTTAAATAATGATAAACCTAAAACCTATGTCTAAATTGTTACACTAAGGCAGATCAAACACACTTATATCCTATAACAGATCACACACACTTAGATCAAACACTTAAGGAACTGGAGCATTTTCCACTCTGTGCACCAAAGCAGATTGATGGAAGAAGATACCCATTGGTGGAAAACCAATCTTGGATATTTTTGACATCACCTTTCATATATTTTTGCAAAGTAGAACGAGTATGGTTCAACGGGGAAGGTACTACTGCCACACCTATTCCTAGTGTGAAGAAGTTCTTGCGTTTCGGTGGAAGAGTGTGGTTGCCCGCACAAATCCATATCTTAGTCTATGGGCGTATCAACGCATCTATGATTGTTTCCAGTCAGAACAGCTGTTTTATATGAATTGTTTACAGAAGTTCATGGGCGGCAGTGACTAGTTACCATCAAGAGGACTCCATGCTCGGTAGCTACACAATTTTATTAAAATACTTTAATGAGGCTTTCCAATCTATTTTTATAGTGAAAAGCGCATAAATACATAAATTATTAGGGTCACAGTGGTTCCAGATAATCTTAGTAGTGACCACTAAAACCTTAGTAAACAGGCTTAACTCGGCTTTTATGTTTATAACGCATTACTAATATAATTCACCATAATATTATAGGCGAGTTGGTGCGGAAACAATTAACTTACAATGTAATTAAAAGCTAACAGCCCGCGGCCTTCGTTGTAAGGGAGGCTTTGCAGCAAGTATTCATGTAATAAGAATATTTTATTACTTCATTTTGCTTAGTTTATGTTTTCTAATTTTAGTTTTATCTACGTGTACCTATCTAGTTTTATCGAAGGAAGGAAAAAGTGTAGGGTAAGAAAGTATTATATACAGTAGCCGATCACGAATAACCCAGGATTATTCGCGTCGAATTGGTTAAAACTTGGCCTCTCAATCAAGGGTCCGAGGTTTGAATCCCAGGCACGCACCAATGTTTTTTCTAAAATCATGTGCGTATTAGAAATTAATTTTATCACTGCTTTACGGTGAAGGAAAACATCGTGATGGAACCTGCACACCTGAGTGTTCCCTAAAAAAAGGGAGTTCTCAAAGATGTGTTAAGTCTAATTCACAGTATGACCTAAAAGTTTCTCATCGTGGGACAGTGGGACAATAATGGGTTGACGATGAAGATGATTGGCGACGAATCGCGCATTACAATACTTGTAGTATCCTATCTTTGCTTTACTATAATTTCAAATGGTCTAGATTACACCACTCCCTTTAATCCCGTGGATGGTGGATGTCGTAGTGGATGTCGTAACAAGCGGCTAAGGAACAAAATCCTTGTAAGAGGCAGCAGCTTCTTCTCGTGTAACATTACCACTCACTGTCTTTTTTTATTAGATTGAAGCAGGAAACGAGCATGCAATCCACCTGATGGTAAGTTTTTACTGCTACCCATCGACATCTGTAAATAACTTCATATAGAACAGAGGTTCTCACAGATGCCTCGCTACTCCCGAGGACTGAGATGATCACCTCATTTATAAACACAATAAATACTTCACGCTAAAAATAGGTGTGGTGGTGTTACCTCCCCGGTCGAACTACCCTGGTTCTACCACCTGTGTCTATTAGCATAAACCCCCATTATAGGATGTCTTTGTCTAATCGACCTCAAAGAGCTGATGAATGGATGGATAGTATCTTCAAACTCCTACAGATAATTCTAGGACATTAAGAAGTTTTCAGGTGGTTTCCTATGTCGCTTATTCATTCAATCATTCCTATTTCAGCTTATCCACATTTGCTTTATGTCCCACTTTTGTTGTGCTACTGATTACACGTAGAAATACCATTTAAATTACTATCAGTGGTGGTAAAATGGCGATAAGAGGTGATTTCATTAATTATTTATATATAAGGTGTGTAAATTATGTACATTCAATCGTATCAGTATCAGGTTTCACCGCAACGTTCAAATTAACATGTAATTGAATATAATTTGAAGGGAACTCGTATTTAGAAATATCTGTACAGAACAGAATAATAAATATCATACAGATTATATAAGACTAGATTATTACCGCGGTTCCTCCTGCTCAAATCACGTGTACCACGATAATGAGTAACCTTATTTTAATCTTTATGTTAATATGTATATATGTTTATGTTTTTGCCAAATTTCAGCGAAATCCGACCAGTAGTTTATGCACGAAAGAGTAACAAACATAAATATATTTTCAAAAATTTTCGCATTAATAATCTTATGAAGCGTTTGTAAGTCTTTTAAAATATATAAGTGAATAGAATATGATATTTTTAAGGTAATTATCTTCTATGCACATTATCTTCTTGCGTTGTTAATTGGTCATCAATCATCAACAACCCATTACTCTCATGCTGCTAGATGTTTGAACTCGCAATGAGAAGGATTACTGACTAATACCAGCAAGTCAACACATGTGAATTATCAGTAAACTCTGCACTATGAAGAATTATGTACGTATCTGAGGATACGATGCTCTGAGTTATGTAGTGGTTCTTACTTATGTTTTGTTTACTTTTTCTTTTCTTTTCTTTGCTATATCAAATGATAATTACTTTTATGAGTTAAATTTCTAAAAAAATACCTAAATTTGACATCTTTACTACTTTAATACAAAAGCAATAGATGGCAAGCTTCTGAGGTAAGCTTTAACTTAGATTTAAATTGTAAAGGTTGTTAGGTATGTTGTTTATGAAATATATTGATATTCAAATATGGCTTCACGCAACGACTAGCATGGCGAAGTGGTTAACATAGCGTTTCAGGTCTTTAGGTTCTATTCCCAGTTAGTCCATCGAAATGAATTTAAATTTGTATTTCGGTTTTAGGTGTTTGCGTAGATTAACGTAGAAATGTCAGCATAAATACTTACATAAGTTGTCTCATTAGGACACTTGTGTGTTCCGTGGAAGGAATATATTTGGTTGTCATTCCCCTCTTCAGAATCCACTTCGCACTGATTTATCTCCAAATTAGATATGTCTATGTCAAGCGAAACAACGCCCTTCAGTCTGCAAAGAGAAGCATCGTTACGACAAACCCTTACGTTGCCAAGTTTTATCTGATCACAGGTTGGGGTGATCGATTTTCGGTTTACAGAAGACACGCAGTAGCTTATTGGAAAGTCGGAACTGTGATGAATAATTCAGCCGCATGACTGCTGTGAACCGCGATGCGACTAAACAATGATTATTTATCTTTCATTGATACTGATACTTACTTTTTCTATTCGTATTATTTATATTTATCGACAACTACAGTAATTACATTGCGTTGATCTAGAAATGTAGGTATTTGTAATTATTGTAGTATTCTTATCCTAATCAACATAAATATTTTAAGGAAAGTATTGATTAGAAGCTTTTATCGCTTACCTACTTTATGAATGTACGTATTCATTTTTTCAAAATTATGATACCGTGTTTTTGAAGAACTCCTATACAAATTGTATGTGTTATTAAAACTACGGTTTTATTAAATACGTTTATATATTGAATTTAATAATTTAACTATTTATTTTTAGTAATGTAACAAAAATATTGTACCTAACTGACATTTTGTAAGTGTCCCCGTAGACTATTACCAAAAAAAGACATGTTATTTCAATTTGTAGTTACATACCCACGAATGGTGGACACGGGGACTGTGTAGGAGAACAGCCACCTTTTTGCTTCGCAACTGTAGTAAGGGTAGGTCCACCAACCCTCCATAGTTGCGCCTGGCGGTGATGGCATGAACTTCGGTGACCTTAAAGTCTCACTGTCATGGGCGGAGACGTACCTGTAGAACAAATCTGTGATGAGTGCCTTGGAAAACACGTCCCAAATTGGACTGAATACGGAATATGAGAAAAATAAGACGAACATTTAAACTCAGACACTGGATAATATTTTGAGCTGGACTACAACATCTGAACGTAAGTAACAACCCATGGACATGTATAACCAACTCCATATAGAAAAGTGTTTCTATCTGAAGTTAATTATATGTAGATGCGTTGCCACTCGTGTAGACTAAGATGGTTGACTCGATATAAGTTAAAATAGACTCAGTGCTTCGAATAAAACATAATATTGATATAATTTATACGATTGATATAATGATATATAATATTGATGTACCTAATATCTATCTAGACTCTATAGACTCTACATTCTAGAGGAATATACTCATGTGAACAGTTACGCACACAAACCTAATACCGATGTCATTAAGAACATAATACCAACAGGCCTGCTTTAAGTCTAAACCTAAAATTTGGAACAATAACTCTACTTAGATTTGATAAATTCAGATATATAATTATAGATGTTCTTGACCAACATCAAATATCATAAGTACAACTTTATCGCGAAAGGTCAGGTACTCAGACTAGAAAAACATTTCATCCGTCACACAAAGATAATCCCGTTGAGAATCAAAGTCGAAGTATTTTTGTACATAAACCGGTTACCAAGAAACAACATCTTTGTTAGCCATTACGCCTACACGATATGAAATGGTTAATGAGATCTGTGGATATAATCTTAAAATCGGAACAGTATAAGGAACAATATACTTTTATTCCGTTGCCTTACATAAGATTGTTTTTACGTGATTAGTTGAAATGTAGGAACATTGATCCTTATCTACTGCGAAACCGGGGATGCTTAAGACAATATTTTGTTAGGTAGGCATGCCTATTTATGTAACCAAACATATATAAAAACACAAAGTCCTACATTATCTACCTATTTACCGTATTTTCCTTTATGATAAAACAATTACTTGTGAATTTCACCTATTTAGGGCAGTAGGACTAAGAAATAATAGAACCTATTGAGGACAATCAAGTAATTTATATTAACACCTACCATTTTTATACAGACGAAAAACATTTATAACATAAATTTGGTTCTGAATTATTGAATTATTTTAGGGATCCGTCTAAAAAGGAGAAATTTTAATTTCGTCCATCCGTCATTTTAATTTCTCTATCAAAGTAATTTTAATTAAAGACTTAGTTAATAATGAAAAATAAAATTACCATATCTACTGCCCGTAAGCATGTCATTTAAAGTCGTTTGACTTGATGACATGACATATTAGAATTAAAAACAAATAAAAAAAAATGTTTTATATGAGTCGTTTTTGAGACACGGAATGTGAGAGTTTAATTGAACTCAACCGAAACCAAATTTAGAATTAATTTACCAGGGATATTCAGGATCCGGTGGTTTTTCCAACTGCGGTGAAACAACAGCGACAGGCTCGCCCGCGCTGTATCGCTCCCACGCCACCGCGCTGTTCACGACGCCGTCAGAACGCAGCGCCAATGCCCTGGACCCCACTGCACGCTCCGACCAACTCCCTCCTAACACCAGGCCTTGGGACACCGCCATTAGTATTTCTAGAAATAAGATTGACCTTTTAGTGTTAATTAAGTCTGGTTGTCAATGTTAAATGATCGACTACACCACTAGTGATTTCGAGTGAACCTTTCCTCATCAATAACTTTATTGCAAATCCAGACACATAATAAGAACCTTATGTAACTCCTTTTAAAGTTCTAGTGTTTACGTAGAATCCCCTTTGTTGTCTATTAAGCCCTTTCCAAGATTAATCTGTACATAAACGAAGACAAACAGGTTGTTTTAAATGGTTTTGATATCGTTCAAAGAGTGAGAGAAAGAAAGAAGAAGAATTTTGAATACAACATTACGCTTTTTGAAAGAGATATTTTAATTTTATTTATTCGTTTAGACTAGACGATAAAACATGTATTTTACTCTTATAAAGCCTACAGTGTACTCCAAGATGCTCCTGCTAGTAATACTAGTAACGGTTGAAAGTGGGTACCAGCTACACTTACCAGCGGTTTCCAGCCCAAGCTGGTGCAGTATATTGGCGGCGAGGTCCGCCCTCGCCCTCGCCGCGTCCCACCGCGTCGTGTGCAACGGTGCCTTCAGCCGCCCGTACCGATGTGTCACACATAACGCTCCAGTCGCCCCCGTAGCCACTGCGTGTACCAGCCGCAAGGAAGACTCGACTTCTTCCTGCGAGAAGAAGGTCACTGGTTAGATTACGTTTTTTCATAAAAAAATATATGGTTGGGTATAATGCCATATTTGTAAGGAGGAACGAGTATGGTTCGACCGGTGAGGTCAAATCGCCTATTTTTAACGTGAAGCAGTTACTGCGTTTCTGTGGAAGAGTGTGGTTGCCGGCTCACTCTATGAGGCGACCATCTTAATCTTCGGAAACAGCACGCATCTGTGATCAGACTTCAGATAGAATCTGTTTTATATGCAGGTATGTCTGTATCTGTTTTATATGTCTTACATATGTTCATGGGCGTCGGTGACCATTTACTATCAATTGGACTGCATGCTGGTTTGCTGCTTCAATCTTATAAAGAAAATAAAACGCTTTTTAACGCGGGTGAGCCTGCTTGGCTTGTGTTTACTACGGTAAAAAGGATTCTATATGTTATTCAAGGTCATAAACCATCTGGTGAAAAACTTCATTCAAATCTGATCAGTGGTTTTTGCATGAAAGAGTAATAAATATCCAGCCTGACAAACTTTTTTTTATACTTAAACCTTAAACTTGAACGATAAGGCAGACGGGCTACCTGATGTAAAGTAGTCACCGTCGCCTATGGACATTTGCAACGCCAGAGGAGTCACCAATGCATCGCCAGCTGTGAAGGAGAGCTATTTTCGCACCTTTTTTGAAGAGCCCCATGTCATAATGCTCAGGGAATACCGCAGGAGGAAGTTCATTCCACATCTTGCATGTCCGTAGCAAAAATGAGCGTGCAAACCGACCCGTGGAGGACCGCCACGAGTCCAGGTGAAGTGGATGGAACTTCATCCTTCGGCGAGTGGTGCGGTGGAGAAAAGGTGACGTAGGCACCAAATCTAAAATTTCCTCGGTACACTCACCATTGTAAAGCCGATAGAACCGTTCTAACCGATCGGTGATCCCTGGGTCGTTGACGATTCGGATCGCGCATTTCTGTACGGAGTCAAGTAGGTTAAGTTGGTATTGGGGCGCCCCTGCCTAGAGATGCGAGCAGTACTCCATGTGAGGTCTCACTTGAGCTTCATAAAGCAGAAGGAGATGCCCCGCAGTGAAGTACCGCTTGGCTCTGTTCAAGACCCACGTTCAAGACGCCAACTTGGCTTTAACATCCAAACGATCCCGAAACTGCACGTCACACGAGATGTCAACTCCTAGGATCCCCATTCTTTTGCCAATGGTGAGCGAAGTCCCTTGAAATCGTGGCGCCAGCCAAATGGGGCTTTTTAGCGGTAAACGCGCAGACTTGTGTCTTCATGAGGTTAAACTCAACAAGGTTAAGTCGACCTCATTCCGAGACCCGCTCCAGAGAGTGCTCGAATTCAGACACAAGTCGGATTCTGCTTTCCTGCACGAGAGTCCGAGAGGTGTTTGCACGGCCTGTGTACAAGGCATCCCCCGGGCTATCATCTGCATAGCAATGCATGCCACCGATTTGTCGTAGCATATCATTGATACGCAGAATGAACAGCGTGGGGGAATTAACGGAGGCACACTAGCATTGTTGGACTTCGTGTCCGAGCAGTACCCATTAACCACTCTGATATGCCGCCCAGGCAGAAAACTGGTTATCCACGTGCACAACCTCTCGAAAAGTACGTAAGACTTCTTGAGATCGAGAGACAATAGAGCATTCCTGACAGCCTTCTGTGTAAACCGTATATTAGGCATAGAGCTGTCACACCGCGGGATGGTAGGTAGTGTGGCCCCCCGGTCGTCAAGAGTCGAGTTTGAGGCAAAAAGGGTGCCAACAAGATTGGCTTTCCCTTTTGCCGTGTGGGACAGAGAATCGTCTGGTTTCCGCAGGGGCGGTAGTAAGGAGCGACAGAAATTACCCTCGACAGCTTTGGCCAGCGACCAGACGGAGGGGTAACCTAGTAGTCGCAGGCGAAGTCTAGTCACATCGGCAGAATTGCTGCCGATGTGCCTAGACTTCGCATTGGTCATATGCTTTTGCCAAACTTTCTCCTTTACAATAATGATCTGCTACTAGTACTCATAATGATCTATTGTTTATAAGATGAGATACATCGCGCTTATGATCCCGCATCTCGTCGTAATCGATGTACGTTCAGTAATGTCGGGCGTAGATTTCATTCACTCTTCCATGCTTCAGAGAACATGTTCATTATCAGTCTCGGTTGTTATTAGTTAGTAGTCGTCGAACCTTCTTACAGGGAGTTTTATACGGTATTTACAAATGTTTATCTTCCTCCAGCTTTGAAGCAGCGTGGATTACGGATGGCCAGTATTAAGAATATCTATACCCAGCAGTGAGATAAACAGTTGTAGTAAAAGCTTTTCATCTATTTTTTTATTTTATCTTGTTTGAAACTCTCTCAATCTAAGAAAAGACGTTGACGATGAAATGGCGACTGCCACCCATGGATATCTAGATAGGATTAGAATCCTACCTGAAGTCGACTACAGAGGACATCGCGTACAGAACAGACATGGCATAGCAGCCTTGTGTTTTGTCTTTTCCTTTTCACAGCCTGCAAACCAAAGCCAGGAAAAGGTATGGCGATGGTGCCTTCAAAGGAGCCTCGGAACCATAAAAAGAATTACCTGCTACCTTTATTCCTCTTTTTTAAACTAGTTTTTTGGGGTGCGAAGATAAACAATTTCGTCCCAGACCTGTTATTATATAGGAGAAATATACATTTAATGTTTCACAATAAGTTCTGCCGTCTTTAAACGTAACCATACTCACATACATTTAATAGACACTTAAATTTAACGCATGTATGCCATTAATAATTACCGAAGGTGCGTATCTACTTATTATAACAGTAATTACTTCAATCTCGCCACGCATTTTCATTAAATTAATTAACCGTTTCAAGTGTGAGAGAACCCTGCCGTGAGGGTACCTACTACTGGATAAAAATGGCACTTAGTTAGCCTTCATAACATTGATTTGAATATAACCGTAATACTTAAGAAATACCGATATTACCTTTATTCGTGTAATATTGATAAAAATTCAAATTGGGTGTACTAAAAGACTACAAATTCCCTGCCAGGACTTGGGTAGATAATTTCGTAATTTACTCTGGAAGTGTTCACGAGTGAATTTTGATGTAATTTTGGACTCACGTTTAGATGATGCGGCAAGGCGGGAGAATAAGCAAGTAACCGGTAATAATGGCACAACGTGCATTTTATGTAATTATGGTTATAAGTAAATTTCTTAGTTTAGTATGTTTGTATGTATGTATATTTGACGGTAGTAGAACTCTTTGTGGTTCGACTACGGAAGCACTACCGTCACTCCTATTTCTGTCCCATAACAGCAGTTATGCGCTGCTGTGTTCTGGTTTGAAGGGTGTGGTACAGGAGATATACTTTTCCGAGGCATTCCATCTTAATCCTCAGGAGTAGCAACTTTGATTTTACCTAGGGTTGATACTTTTCCGAGGCATTCCATCTTAATCCTCAGGAGTAGCAACTTTGATTTTACCTAGGGTTGATTACTTGTGGGCTGCATGCTCATTTGCTACTACCATACTATAAAGAAAAGTTTATAGTTTATATGGTTAATCATATAGAAGTAGTTTATAGTTTTTAATAAGAATTTAACGTCTTTTTATCAGATTGAAGTAGCAAACGAGCATGCATGCAATGGTAAGTGGTTACTGCCGCCCATGGACACCTGTAATTTGAAGACCAGCGTAGCGGAGCGGTCACCGTACCGGTCTGACACGCAGTGGGTCCCGGGTTCGATACCCGGCCAGTCAGAAATCTGAATGACGAGTTTAGGTTTCTGTACTGGGTCTGGGTGTTTGTGTATTCGTCTTTGTATGTCCATTGCACCCACGATACAGGAGAACATCCTAGTGTGGGGCTATGAGTGCAGAAAGCGTATGAGTGTAGAAAGCTTGTAAGCAACTTCATATAGAATAGGGGTTCTATCTAAAATCGGTCACAGATGCGTTGCTACTCCTGAGGACTAAGATGGTCGCCTCATATATAAGAGCCAGCAACCATACCCTACCACCGAAATGCAAGAACTGCTTCAAGCTAGAAATAAGTATGGCAGTGCTATCCTCCCGGAAAAACTACACTGGTTCTACCACCTTGTGAACTACATGATTTTCACCACCGTTAAGTTTAATGTAAAGCCTAACAACAATTATTTACTTCCTGTAATGGACTAATATTCACTTCGGTGTTCTTATTGTCTAACGACTTTGAATAAACCACGCACTGTTTTCGAAGTTTCTCGTAGTTAGTGAATCATATTAAACCGAGGTTAAATTCGTTACTTACAGAGCTTGGCATATTAATCAATTAATTATTTTTTGGATTTCTACCCTCAACGGTGTAGTGTTTTAAAGATTTTTTTTTACAAATTTAAACACTATCTTCGAAAGTTTGTTTATACTTTTATAACAAAATGATGAACATGAATGAACATGAACATGTTATTATTGATTTGTTTTAATTTAAATTCTCTTATAATTCGTAGACATTTTGAATGTAGAGCCACATTATTGATTATAAAAAGAACTGGTATGGCTTCAGACGAACGTCTCTACATAATTCACAGTAGCTTTAAGGTAGGATCTATAAAGATAATTCAAATATAAATAGCTAAACACGCATAATTTTCTTGCTCAGTAAACTGAACATCATTATGCCGATACAATAAGATCAATTGAAAATACCTAGGCTTCACTGAATTCTTCACTAAGAGAATTGACGAAGGTAAAACGCCTGTTTTAACAATCGGCTTGTACGCTCCAGCCCTGGGAATGACGTCACAAGCCCCGTTCGCCTGTAGGGGACACGGCTCCAGCCCGTTCGCCTGGCTACTCCAGCGTAAAATATGCTGAAGTGAATAAACGAGGTATTTTAAATTTATTGCGTCAACATAAGTTGTTTTTAAATTAAAAGGGGAATAGTATTTTCTTTTATAATTTATAACATGATTTATTTCAGTGATTCACTACTTCTTGGCAATGTGATAGCCTAGTGGTAAGAAAACTCTGCATCTTAATCGTAAAATCTGAGGTTTGAATACCTGTTACATGTCTTTTTAGGGTTCCGTAGCCAAATGGCATAAATCGGAACCCTTATAGAGTCATGTATGTCTGTCTGTCCGTATGTCACAGCTACTTTATTTGGAAACTATTAAGACTACAGAGTTGAAACTTGGTAGGTAAGTGTATTTTGTAAACCGCTTTCCGAATTATGTAAAAATAAACATATATTAAATTTAGGGCTCCTCCCCTAAATTTAATATATGTTTATTTTTGTCATCATACGTACAGAAACTGAAACTCAAAAAAAATCATCTTACCTGCATGTGTAGGGTGTCTTAAAGGTCTTCAAAAATGACATTGAGGTTTCTAAAACCATTTTTTATCAGATTGTTTGAGATAAGCCCTTTCAAAGTAAGCGTCGTCGTCGTCCCCTCTAACTTTTAAGCTTGCATGACTTGCTTAAATAGTGAAGGAAAACATTGTGATTTTCAAAACAGTTTTCAATGGCATGTGAAGTTAACCAAATTCGCACTTGACTAGCACACTGGAGAATAGTCACAACCCCTCTCACTTTGAAAGGACACCTCTCCCCAGCAGTGGGACTAATGGGTTGACGATGATGACGATTCTTAAAAGTCTAGACTCACTTTATACTAGAATTCAAAATTAAAAAATATATCGTTTATTATACTATCTATTTCATACGGCCTAGATTAAATTTTCTTGCTTTTATTTCATACTAGAAAGACAAAAACTATTTTCACAGAACTTGCTACAAAATCAACGGGTATTAAAACTTTATACTTTTATTTTGTCCCATACGGTACAGTTGAGTTTTCAGGAAATAGTTACATCATTATTTTTTAACCAGAATGTCAAAATACTATGTTTATACACTCTCTTCAAGACTGGTGGATTTCCAAACAAAATTTCATCTTCTTTACTTTCTTAGGGTGGATTTTATATAAAAAAACACTAAGATTGTTGTTTCATTGTTTGTAACAGGAAAGCTATTTTCAAATAAATTTTTAACCCCTATTTTTATTATTTATGTCCCTTTAAGAGTACAACAATACATATTTTAGTCCGAAGAAAGCCTGAGTTTTAAAAAAACCTAATGTATATAAGTACGTCATGTTTCTAGTTTAAGTTGTCAGGACAAGGCTTTTTGTATGTATGGAACATATTTCGACGTACAAAGCCAAAACAATATCTAAATTTTTTAGGTCATTTTACGTAATTCTTTTACGATCTGTACAAAATTTCCTTTGTGTTGGTAGTATTATCGGAACGTATAATTATTCGTACGATATTGACTACATTTATTATATGTTAGGGTGCAAAGGAAATTTAATAAAAACAAATAATATCCGTTAGGAATCAATCAAGATTGCCGATAATTTACCTCAAATTTAGGACATGCATCCTGATATATTCTTGTTCATTATTTCAATCAAAAAGACTGAAGTAGCAAATCAAAGGAATATTTCTTTCATATAAAATCAAAAGAGCAGAACATAATAGATCGTTGAAGGCTCAGTAGTCACTCATTGTCCCACTAGAAACGGATCGCTTTTTGTTATTTCTAACAATTCCCTTGCGAATTTCTATTGCCTTGTTAACAATGTCTGTTTCAATGAATAGTTCGGGGTGAATTGTTTAAACGAAGCCCTAACTTGTATTCGCTTCTTGAAGTTTTAATGTATTCCAAAACAAGAGTAATTGTATCATGTTTCAATATTCCAAAAAGTAATAACGTTAGTAAAGTAGTACGTTATAACCTGAATTATAGTGGTGAAATACGCTCAGACAATTTTGTAAAATGAAAACAGGAAGAATGGTCGTTTTCTGGTGAAAAACTGAAATTCTTTTTTGGTCATTTTTTTTTCATACATACATAGCATTTAACTTATACTATTATCGTTACAAAACAAATAAAAAATGCAAGTTTATAAGGCTTTTAAGGAAATTATAGTTCTTGTGATGTTGCAATGACGAATTCAAAATTACGCAGCAGTTTTAGTGCCATGTTTATGCATCAAATATCTTAAGTTTATAATGCGTTAGACGTACCCACTTCTTATATGTAAGTAAAACATATATGTGAATATCTATCACTATACTTTTACACTATATTTGACGACCCGCGTGGCGGAGCGGTCACCATACCGGTCTGACACGCAGTGGGTCCCGGGTTCGATCCCCGGCCAGACAGACATCTAAACAATGAGTTTAGATTTCTGTTCTGGGTCTGGGTGTTTGTGTATTCGTCTTTGTGTGTCCATGGCACCCACGACACAGGAGAAAATCCTACTGTGGGGCTATGAGTGTAGAAAGCGTTTATGTTTATACTAGGGCAAGGTGAATAGTTCCCGGGCTGACAATGAAAGACACTAGTTTATAATTAAAAAGTAATTTTGACGTATAACATCTATAGGCGCACGTAAACTTGATTGTTTACGTGGCTATCGCCACATCGTGTGTATTTTAGCGCCATCTGTTATACTTTGTCGGAACTATTAAATATCGAATAAAACTAAGCGGGCTGCGGTGTTATTTCAATTTAGTGAGGGATACTTTTCGTAGATGGCGTTATTTTGATTATGCTATATTTTTTTTGTCGCAATAGTGTCTTTTATTCATATTACTTGTGAGAACACAATGTTTCATATCTACAAAGCGTCCCGTGACGGCTATTTTTTTAATTTTCTACATATCCTCCTTTGACTTCAATACACTTAGTTCAGCGTTCTTCTAATATATTGTTAGACTGTTAAAACATTCGTCTACAACCCATTCAACTTCTTCCTTGAATGTGAGACGACTTCCAAAAAGAATATTTCTTCAGGTTTGGAAAGAGATGAAAGTCTTAGAAGTCTTAGATCCAAGTTAGGGTGGCCGATTTAATCGTGCCTCATACCTTACAGTTTTTATTGCCAATACCTTTTTGTGTGCAGATGCATTGTTCTGATGAAAACGATTTTATTTTCTTCAAGACCGTTTAGATGTCAAAATTTGCAAGATGAGTCCTATCTTGCAAATTTTGTCATCTAAACGGTCAAGAAGGTTTAAGTAATATTTCCATGTAATTATCTGCTTTTTTCAAGGTAATTAATATAACTATAACAGGATACCTTAGGCATTTAGAACATTCTGGCCATCATCTTTCGGGAGATGCGATCGACTTTTAAATATTGCTGATTGGAATATCATCATAACTTCAATCCAAGCTTTAAGTGCAAGTTTATGTAAGTATATATATGTAAGTATCTCCTGAGCGCAGTCAGCCAACCTTAAGTAGAAAATACATCAGCGACTTAAGATGTTGAATAACAGTCTAATATTGTAACGAGACTTAAAATAGTTGCAACAAAGCAACTCTTCAGAATAGGAACCAGAACATAAGCTTCTCGATAAGTATTCTTAGACATAGAACTATTCTTCAGCAGAGAATATGAAAAGAACATTGTCCTCACGACATACACGTACGTACAGAAAATTCTATTGTACCATTACCTCGTTTTGTCCTAACAATCCCTTCACTATTCTATTGCCATTCTTAACAATGTACTGTGTGAAGATAATATTATACGGTGAGGTACATTGTTTAGGGACCCTCTATTTTGCGGGTCGACTTTTGTTGGTTTCGCATTTGTATAATTTTCAGCGATTTAGAATCATAAGTATCGTTTATTTTGGTGGATATAACGTGAAAATTTTGAGATGCTGTTTATTTAAGTTAGTATATAATTTGTCAAAAAAAATAAAATATATATATATTACGTGTGACGTTGTTTATCTGGGATAACCTCGGTAACTAATGAACCGATTTCGATAAAATTTGCACACCATATGCAGTTTGATCTAGCTTGAAAGATACGATAGCTTATATCTTATATAAATTACGTGCCAAGTTGTTTGTTCGCTATGGACTCCTAAATTACTGAACCGATTTCAATCAAATTTTCACACCGTGTGCAGTTCGATCCAACTTGAAGGATATTTTATTTTAATCTTAATATATATAAATTACGTACCACGTTGTTTGTCCACTATCGATTCCTAAACTACTGAACCGATTTGAAACTAATTTGCACACTGTGTGCAGTTTGATCCAACATAGGATAGCTTATTTTATTGCTTATTAATCGTAATTTTTTGTCCGCTATAAATTCCTAAGCTACTGGATCGATTTCAATATAATTTTTGCACCGTTTTAATATAAAAAGATTATGTGTCACGTTGTTTGTCGGCTATGGACTCCCAAACTACTAGGTATATAGGTAGGTATGTAGTATAGTTACATATGTCGTAATTTGTTCGGTGGTATTTCTATTAGATGCTTTTAGGGTTCCGTACCCAAAGGATAAGTACGGGACCCTAGTACTAAGACACCGTTGTCTATCTGTTTGTTTGTCTGTATCTCATTAACCATGATAGGCAGACAGTTGATTGTTTTTAAAGATGATGTATTTCAGTTGCCGCTATGATAACATGTACTAAAAACAGAATAAAATAAATATTTAAGTGTGCTCCCATACAACAAACGTGATATTTTTGCTTAATATTAATAACTGCAACAGGTAGGCGCTTGAAATATTTACAGTATTGAGTTATATATTCGTTTTGAAAATAAATAATTAAATCAAAATAAAATAAATATTTAAGAGGGGCTCCCATACAACAAACGTGATTTTGTTTATTATTTATATTTATTATCAATTTAATAAAGAGTTATCTTCCCAAAGTCGGATATATTAGATCTTTCACCTATGAAATTGCCGCTCTGCTGTACGTGCGTGCCGTAATTATAATTTCAATTGAATTTTAATTTAAAAACATGTAATTCTTCTTCTAAATTCGTAATTTGTTTAATAGTTAGGGTTTTGTTTTCATCGCATTAGAACATTTTTCGTCATCATGGATACGTTAAAAGTTCGAGTAATTATCGTTCTTTTTTCGAAATTTTGGCTTTAAAAATGAGCCCCGTGTTCGACCGAAAACTTTGGTCGATATTGACGAATTAAAGGCGATTGTGGAAGCCGATGATACTCAATCTACGGCTGAATTAGTAGCAGCTTTCGACGTTAGTATCAAAACAATATTGGTCCATTTGCTTCAAATTAACAAGGTAAAAAAGCTTGACAAATGGGTACCCCACGAACTCAAAGATCGACAGCGCGAAGTATGCGTCCAGACGTGCCTTGCACTGCTCATCAGGCATACAAATGAAGGAATTCTAAACTGCATTGTTAATTGTGGCGAGAAATGGTTCGACAATCGTAACCGGTCAGCAAGTTGGTTGGACCTTGGTTCAGCACCCAAGTAATGCCCTAAATGAAAACTTACCCCTAGAAAAGTGATGGTCACTGTTTGATGGTCTAACACGGGCGTAACTCATCACAGTTTCTTACCAAACGGAATGAGCATTACTGCAGATGTGTATTGCTCCTGCAGGATAACGAGCGACCTCATACTGCACAGCAGACGGTCTCCAAGCTACAAGAGCTGGAGTTGGAAGTTTTCCATCATCCGCTGTACTCACCAGACCTTGCGCCTACAGACTTCTACTTTTTCCAGAATTTGGATGACTTCTGAGCGGGAAAAAAATTTAATACCCAAGAGGCAGTACAAAATGCCTTTGAAGAATTTGTTGCTTCCCGTCCAGTTGATTTCTTCAATAAGGGCGTCAATAAGCTACCAATGCGTTGGCAAAAATCTATTGGTGATTACTTTAATTAATAGAAATAAAAAATATAGAAAAAATACGCTTCATTTATTTCATGAAAAACGGCAATTTCATAGGTAAAAGCTATTATTATATGTTGGTTTATTTTTGGTTGGATATGCAGAAAAACAATACATTTTGCTGCCAGATAATAATACTATATAAAAAAAATTTTTAAAAAGAAGTATTGAACAATTAAAATAATCATAATCATTTTAATATTCACTTGAAAGGTAAAAAACAAAGGTAGTTACACCAAGATTTAACATAATAGAGCATACAATTTCGACAAATTGGCATGCAAATTGATACATATGTACATACATACATACGTGGTCAAAACATAACCCGTCTTTTAGCAGTTGGGTAATAAACCCTAACATTTAGTACTGAGAACCACACCTAAACATTTTTTAATGCCCAACGAAGTGGGCACGGGTCTGCTAGTAGTAATATATTATGCTCCTCTTTCAGCATCCAGCAGTAAGATAAAAAATGGGTTGATAATAAAATTTCGAATATATTAATTTTAGTACTCGTTATTACATATTTCTAACACCATTACAAGTGTCTATCTAATATAGTTTAAAGGACAGACCTTGAGATAAGCAGACATTCAAGGTTTATCTAGTAGAATGAATAGTTTCGATTTTACCCTTTGTACACGGAACCCTTCAAAATGAATCCGTATTTATAATGCTTGTAGTTTATGCCCATATAATGTAGGTTCTGAGGTTTTTTAAAGTATATATATTGTCGATTCACCGATATATCTCGCTTGGGCACGTTACGGCTAAGGATCGATTCCAGAACACGCGCCGGCTGTCCTGTGGGAGTCGGTTTATGAGAGATCCTAAGTAAATGTTGTAACAAGTATACGGGATGACAAGTAGAATGTAACGTTTTAAGGAATGAGGTGACAAGTAAAGTTGGAACTTCGTGCTATATTTTACAAATAAAAACGTAACAAGAAATATTTTTGTAATACTTTTTTCTTTGTTAAATTCAAGTCACCAATATTTATTTCTGATATTTTTCCTCTCTGATATTCTTTAATTCTCCCAGTTCTTTGGAGTATTTTAGAGGCACAAATTTATTAAATGTTTTTAGGTAAGAGGGTCAATATTTAATTATGAAACAACCTAGCAGAAAATAAAACATCGGGAGTAAACTAATTAAAAAACCGGCCAAGTACGAGTCGGACTCGCGCACGAAGGGTTCCGTATTATATGTGATATAACTAAAAAATTACGGATTTCGTAATTTTTCCTTTATCTGTGCTATAAGATGTTGCTTTGTACAAAATTTCACTGAGACACTGAATTACAGATTCTGAGTTGACGGGAAATATTTTGCAGTATAAACGGCTGTATCTTTTGATTGCGTTGGCTTAGAAGTTTAATTTTTTCACAGCTCTAAGGAGCAGTAGATCTGAGTATTTGATATAAATTTGAGCTTGATATATCCAAGCGACCCTGAGAAAAATGGTATTGACAGACGGACGGACGGACGGACGGACAGACAGACAGATAGACGGACAACAAAGTGATTCTATAAGGGTTCCTTCCTTTCGAGACACGGAACCTTAAAAATAATTAACTCTTATTTATTTTTTTGTTTGTAATGTCATTGTTTAAAGGAATTGTTAAACGCTAATTTTGAAAAATGTCCGCTTAAAAAGTGGTCCATGCCATAGTTAAACAGATGGACGGACGAAAGCATATAATATATTGTTAGCATAAAAGCTAAAAAATGTTTTATATGGAACTACGATCCGAATTCAATATTTTGTACCGATAGTAGTGTTTTATTCCTTGTTAGTGTTTTGGCCATTTGTGATCTGGTCAATTCTTTAATACGACTGTACAACCCTCTTGAGAGTGGAATTCGGGATTCGGAGAAGTTTTCCACGTTTTACTGCAAAGCTGGGAACTTTAGGCCGACATCTTTATAGCGGAGTTTGTAAATAAGATAAGCATCTTATAAGTTACCTGACTTCGTATAAGTAGAAGTTCATATAATTTCGAAATTTTAATTTATAATAAATTTAATCTTAAGTCCAGCTCGTTAAGGGTAAACCTGTCTGCAGACTGCACACTGACAGGTTATATTTTCTTATACATTCTTGGCTATTTTCTTTCTAATTAAATTAGATTTTCATGTAGGTGACCGCGTAAAATAATAACGAAAATGACGCTTCTTTCTATATCTATCTATATCTTTCTATATCTTAGTCCCCTCAATAATTTAATGAATCAACATTCTATACGACCTTTAATCTTGTAAAGATAATAAGTATCAGTGAGCTTTAGGAAGATATTGCAGCCCAGCCAATTGACGCATCGTTTATAAACTCATATCGGTTGTTAAAATCAGTTGGATATCTTAAAATGTAGTAAACAATGTACATAATCTGTACTTGTAAGACCACTGTAAGATTTTTACGTTTTAAATATCAAATGATTATAATAATGTAGGAAGAAATATATCACAAATGATAGACACGAAATGTTATATATCTAACTTAGGCATAAATTTTTGACAAGAAAACTTTATTCTATTGCATGCATTTTGCGGTATACGGATAATTTGAAAGCCTTAAATCTTTTACATTTTTTCTATCTCTTAAATACAGAACTTATCCTGTGCGACATAAACTACTTTATAGCCAAGTCCGTAAGTAAAATGTTAGTTTTATCTACTTTTACTATGCGGATTATTCGTATGAATGAATGAAGGAATGAAAAAAATAGCGATCCAAATAATAAAATAAGGATATTTTGTTTACTTTTGTAATATATTTGCTTTTATTGGCATTTTGATAAGCGACATCTAATTGCCCTTTTATAAGCATAGTACTTAACAATAAATAAACTTTTACGTGAACAAAGAAATGATCTGTTCTATAATTTTGAAAATAGTCAGCCAGTCAGTCAGCGATACCGATAGATAAGAATTAGGGATGCCATGGAGAACCATAACCGTAAATGAAACTATCGGATATACGAAATAAAAAAATATCCGTAACCGGTACCCTATCCGATAAAGTTTCGGTTAATTTCGGATATGTTTCGACAAATATTTTATAAAAAATAGCTATAATAACTGATATGAGTGATTGTTACTTATAGCAAATGACAGCATAGAAATAAAACTAAATTATAACCTATATTTGTATAAAATACAACGTTTAATATTACTTAAAAATATAATATCCGTAACCGAAATTATCCGAAACGAACGGATAATTCGAAATAAATACATATATCCGTAACGCGTATAACATTATTCCAATATCCGTATCCGTATCCAGATCCGGAATTTCATGTCAATAATATCCCTCATTCTTATCACGGATATTATGGACATGAAATTTTGGATTATTTGTAAGTGATTGGAAATAATCCAAAATTTACAAAAAGCCTAATATTCGGTGTATTAGGCTTTTTGTATCTTTTAAACTACCCTCATATTTTCTCTGTGTGATGTTACACAGGGTTTGTTCCTTATTTTTCACAAGAGGATCGATTAGGAATATCTGAGTTAAAAAATAAACTTGGCGTTTTTAATAAAATCGTATCATATAGCTCTCCTGTGATTCTCTAATCAACGTAATGTAAATACTTATAGCTCTTTAAGCAGAGAAGTGAGATACAAAGTGTAAATAAAATAAACTTTGCAATCAATTCGCCGTAATAAAAAAACCTCTCCTATCATTCTTAACTTCAAGTTACTTTACAAAAATTTTATGTACTGCGGACACTGCGGTAACTTACACACTCAGTCAATGCCTATGGCAACCGTTGAGTGCGTGTTGATGTGCGTATGGCAAAACACGTCTATTAAGATTTAAGGGTTGGTGGTGGCTTTGGTGCATATTTATATGAAAGTAGGTTTTCTTACCATGGGAATGAGTATCCCATTTGTTAATCCAGGACATAAACTATCTCTGTGCGGAATTTTAGCAAAATCGGACTAGTAATGCGTGAAAGACTAACAAACATACATACATCTTCACATACTTTAGCCTTTATAATATTGGTAATTGTTTTATTAAGTACTATTAACTTGCATTTTATCATAGAATTGAACTGTGCGTAACCTTCTTCGGAGGCTTTAATAGCCCTATTAATATTATGTACTATATTTACGAAGCTTTTTTTCCAACAGTCTTTTAGATCGCCGTAAAAATACTTTAAGGGAATTCATAAATAACTGTCAGATAAAGTTCTCGATTGGGTGAATTGGCGTTTATTTTTCCTCCCAAATGGATTCGATTTAGATTATACAGAAAGTGATAATGAAAAACATTGGATAATAGAACATTCTCTTGTCAAAGGGGATTAAATAAACTTCTATTGTTTTTTCTGTGTTTATGTATTTTCATTCGAGAGATGCTACAATTATTTATATATAAGATACCTAGAAAAAGTCACCTTATTTTTGTGTGGAGTACTTTATGTATGTTATAAAGTTTTTTATTTTATGTATGGGTTTGTAACGATTTATTTTTATATACTTACCATAAACTTTTTTCTACGTAAAGTTATAATAAACGAAGCCTCGTTGCCTTTAATGTCTTTAAATTATGAATCGACGTACAAACTGTTTGAATTTGCGCTTTGGCCTTCCTGGCTACATTTCTAGCAATCCATGTGACGTTCTGATTACTATTCGGTGTAATATGTTAAAAGTTGCGGATTTAGTTCTCGTTCAAGCGTTCACGTAAACAATTAATTAAGATTCCTGTTACGAATCCGGCTGCTGTCGGAAGTATTATTACCATGCAAAAAAATTGCGTTATTATTATTCTTACAGAGTTAGTATGATTATAATTTTAAATACTTTTTATCTTATAATAAATTGGAAAGTTTGTGAAGATATGTGTATGTTTGTTACTCTATCACGAAAAAAATATTGGTCGGATTTCGCTGAAATTTGGCACTTATACATAGTTTGTGATCTAAATGAACATATAGGATATACATACCTTTCCCGGACCAGAATAGGGCTACGGTATCCCCTGCCTGTCGTAAGAGGCGACTAAGCGGAATGAGAGGGAGCTCCAGCCAGAAGCCCCGGAAGGACGGCAGCATGTGTGGTCGCATGCCATCGTAACATCTGAAGATACGGTGAGCGTAAATGCTTACCGAGAAGAGCCAGTAAGAGGCATCGCGCTCGGAAGACTCCGGTTGCGTTCCGTTGGAGATCCGGGAGTCCTCCTCGTAGCACTGAGGAGGGCCACCGGGGGGGTTTTAAAACGCTTTCTACACTTATAGCCTCACAGTAGGATTTTCTCGAGTGCCGTGGGTGCCGTGGACACACAAAAACGAATACACAAACACCCAGACACAGAATAAAAATCTAAACTCATCATTTAGATGTCAGTCTGACCGGGAATTAAACCCGGAACCCATTGCGTGTCAGACCGGTATGGTGACCGCTCCACCACATGGCTCGTCAAATGGGTTTTAGTGCGGTAAAAATTCCATATAATCCGGCGTTGCTCCCACAGCGTCCGGTACCTATTGAAGGTTTCCCTCTCGTAACAAAAAAAAAATGTTATGTATATGCTTACCCGATACGTGGTGGCGTTGACGGCGTTCACGTGAGGTAGAGCCAGTAACGCGAAGGGCAGCAGCAGCGCAGGGGTCACGCGCCGCGGCGCCCTCATCTCTGCGAACCATCCGCCCTATAGCTCGCCACACTGCAACATTTTTTTTAAATATAAGTAGCAAACGAGTAGTCAACCTGGTAAGTGGACAGTAGCCTACGGACATCAGAATTCCAGATAGGACACGCCTAGGTATTATCTGATGTCGTTCATTCATCCATTCATTCATGTAGTTCGTTTATTCTGTACTTTGCTACTCCTGACTTGGAACGTGTCCTATGGATGTTTGTTCCTTACGACACTCTTCAAATCATTGTTGTTATAAGGCAGAAATTAGTTGGGCATTGGTGCTTCCTGAGCTGAACTACGAAGCGATTTACCTTTTAAGATACAACATCAATTGATAAAACCCCGACAAAAATAAATTTATAAACCGAACAAAATACGCATTTATAACATTCCTTCCGTTAAACCCTCATTCCCATTGAATCGCACGATCCTTTAATTGTATTGAAACGAAATTTCATTTTATGTTTTGTCCCGTGAAAATATACACCGACTATTTCACGCCCAAATATAAACGGCTTGATTTCCGATAAATTGGGAATCGAAACATTAAATGTCGTTATGAATTTATAAATTGTAAAAATGTTTTCATCAGTATTGCTATGGTCACCTCAATCACCTCCAACCTGTTTAAGTTTTTGTTATCATTGAATTGATTCTCAAGTTAATTTTATTTACGCATTGCTTTTTGTTTCCCTGTAGGAATTATATAATTATTAGGGCGTATTTGTTCCCTAATAATTATAATTATATAGAGCAGTGATAGCCAAATGGTTGAAACTCGGGGGTCCAGAGACCGAGGCACGCACCACTGATTTGCTAAAAATTAAGTGCGTATTAGACGTTAATTATCACTACTTTACGGTGAAGGAAAACATCGTGAGGAAACCTACACACCTAAAAGTTCTTTAAAAAGTTCTCAAAGGTGTGTGAAGTCTACCAATTCGTACTTGTCAGCGCGGTGGTCTGTGGCCTGAAACTCTCTCAATCTGAGAGAAGGCTCGTGCTCAGCTATGGGACAGTAACGTTGACGGTATTTTTTTTCCCTAAACAACAGATGTAGAGATATGATGTAGACATATGTGGTTGATGTTGCATCTAAGGACCGCAAATCGATTCGGTACTACGGCTCCAATCTTTCCGACATAGTTCATATATATAATTTCTCTTGTGATTTTGCATATCAGAGGGAATAAAAAAAATTAAAAGAAAAACTTTGATATTCCTGTTAAACTAATTGTGAACAATGAAGAGCACAAGTCTTTGTAACTCACAGGGAGAACTTCCGCTATACTAGGGCCATTTCAGTTTAAGGTGTTCGATTTTTTACGTAAACCTTTGATAGGCACGATAATTAATTATATTGTTCGAGATTAGGTATTAGTACCCTTCATATAGGTATAGGTAAGTTGTGAGGTTGTGTGTATTCTTGTATGTTCGGTTCTAAGGTATGAAAGATATTCTTTTTTAAGTCAAAAGGGTGATCATGTTGTCATAAAAATATTGCAACTTACCTACTTCCTGATAAATTATAACACGCTCTATATAACATCACAATATACGTAATATTTTATAATTTCTGCATCATAATTATAGTTAATCATTTTTTTAAGTCCCTTATATACAGCACTGAATAATGTTGTGTTGAATAATCTCATTAGCCGCTGTGGATGTACATACATATGTATATTCTGCGGTTATTCGTGTAAACGGATTCATATTTATCGCTTGATGGACGAACAAAGCTAGTTAAAATATATTATTTTTGGGTTTAAAATCGCTGTAAGAGAATTCTGTAAAAATATTAAGACCCAGTTTATGCCAACAGACATGAAGGTTTCTATGAAAGGTGCATAATGAAATTGCCGTCAAAACGGCTATAAATTATTGAACAAAAAGTGCAAGCAAAATTACTTAGACCACTAAGGATGTTAAATAAACCATTCGATTTCATGGGGAAAATAATGGATCTTTTTTACAACTATACTTTGTTTGTTCTTTTTTGTAAATATTTAAATGCAGAAAATGCTTTATGAACTCGCAGAGGTTTTGTTACCAGCCATGTCGTAAAGCGATGTTGTATTGGTTTTAGTCTTTATAGCTAACTAGCTGACCCCGCGGTTTCACCCGCGTTTAAAAGAAATGTAACGTGACATACATTAACCGAAATTTTATACCTTTAATAATCTCTATTTTATTCTTTTTAAATACATGTTTCCCGCACCCGTGTATTTTTCCGAGATAAAAAGTAGCCTCTGTCATTTTATGACCCTTAGTCGCGCAAAATAACTTTCTGAGCCATGTTATAAACAGAAACATAACTATCCCAAGGAAACCTTATATTATTTTCATTTTAATAAGTAACCTATATGTTATACCAGACTATAATCTATGTCTCTGTTAAACTTTATCCAATGCCATCCAGCCGTTCTGACGTGATTGAAAAACTAACATCCACCTGTCTCCACAAAATTTCGTTTTTATAATTATTAAGTCGGGTTTTTATAATAAGGTTGGGTTTTTATAAATAGTTGTCCGATTAGTTTAATTTTTTACGAAGTTATTAAAATATCTTTCATAAATGTTA
>MOOZ01001364.1:1200817-1231752 GCA_002930495.1 Cecropterus lyciades | reverse complement strand
CGTAAAAAACGACTTATGGGGACTTTCCGTTAAGGCCGTTTCTTCTATTGGCTACTTGGCTTCTGTGTTCAATGCTTGTGTTACTTGCGGTGTATTTCCTGACCTGATGAAGTAAAGTGATTCCTATTTTTAAATTGGTAGTACTTCTGATCCAAATAATTTTTGACCAATCTCTATACTACCGACTAATAAGTAAAATTATCAAAAAAATCATCTTAAATGATTTGTTGAAGTATTTTAATGAGAGCAAAATACTTCACGACAACACATTCGGTTTTAGAAGAAATCGCTCTACTATAGATGCAGGAATTCAATTAATGAAAAGTGTGTTTGGAGCCTGGGATGAATCACGCGATGCTCTCGGTAAATTTTGTGATTTATCTAAGGCTTTTGATTGTGTTCACCATGACACACTGGCCAGGAAATTGCATTACTACGGAATCAGGAATAAGGCTCTTAGCCTTGTGAATTCTTACTTGAACGATACAATTCAAAAATGTATGATAAATGACACCAAATCACTCGGCGCTACTGTTAGAATGGGCGTTCCACAGGGTTCGATACTTGGACCATATTTATTTTTATATCAATAACTTGTCTTACTATGTAGGCGATACTCACGAGAATGTATTGTTTGTAGACGATATCTTGTTATTATTTAAATGTTGAAACCAATGTTCAACTAAATGGAGCGGTTCTGAACCTTGTGGAGTCATTTATTATTCGGCGTTATTTTTTTTAATTATTAGGCGTTACTTTAGATGCCAAATTGCAATGGGGGTCTCACATTGAAAAATTGTCAGGTAGACTTAGCTCTACAGTATATACTGTGGGGGTGCTCTTCAGACCTCAATACTCTCTTTGTATTGCAGAAGAGGGCTGTACGAGCCATTTATAATCTGGGCCCAAAAACCCCACTTAAAGAAATTTTTAAAGAAACACATATTGTAAATGTTGTATTCCAATTCATATTTTATAAATTTAACGAAAAATATTAATAAATTTAATAAACGGTGTCATAAACATGTCATAGTAACATAACAACTCGTCTTCACAAATTTAATAATTCTTTTATGGGTCAATGTATACTCTTTTACAATAAACTTCCAACTGAGGTCAGAAATTTGTCATTCAATAAGTATAAAGCAGTGTTTAAGAACAAACTGTGCCGTAAAGCATATTATAAAACTTCTGATTACATAGAAGACAAAACAGCCTGGGACTGAGGAATAACATATGTATCAATACTTAATTAAATGTCAAAGTGTAGCGTATCTTGCCAAACAAGCGTCTAGTTTAGTCAAATGTAAGGCAAGATACTGGAGCTAGATATTATTGCCCATGTAATAAACAAGATGGTAAAATATAATTTTTTTTTTCCCAGATCAAATCTTCTCAGTTGAGGTCATTTTCCGATCCGGTGGTGGTGTAAGAAAAAATATTGTAATTGACAATTTGTAAGTGCTACTGTAGGTGCTAGTGTACTGTGTACCTATGCAAAATAAATATATTTCATCTCATTCCATTTCATATCTTTCTACATATATATGCATATTTTTAAGTTTATATGTTGTGTATGAATAATAATACATAACACGATGTAAAAAGAAATGATAAGCTAATTAATATGTAATGTATATATGTTATACGTCATAACACTTGGAAATATTAAATCACCTGTACAAACGAGCCGCAAACTGATGGAGTTACGTAGGAAATTGACTGAAAATGAAGGCTGCGGTTAACCACTTGGCGAAGCAGTAAGATGGTGATTTCCTCTTTAGCATTCAATTGCCATTCAATTTGTGTTTTCATCGACCAGAAGCATTATGGAGGGAGAATAGTTATAAACGTTTTGAAACTATTCATTGATATTGCTATTAGCTTCAATATCATAAATATTTATGTACAGTAAAAATACAAGCATACTATATATGAATATTCCTGGGTCCTGAATGTATGAAATAAGAGAGAAGATATTTAAACTTCGATCCCACCATATCAAGAACATCCACCTAGAATATTTCTTTGTATATGTTCATGTGTATATATAATATATAAATATATATATTGGTTTACGTGCCTTCCGAAGTACGACTCCTGATCGTCCGATATTGCTTAAATTTTATTTTTATTTTGTTAAGAGACGAGGGGACGGGTGGAGTCCTGTCCGTTAACATCTGATATACTTTAATTTATCAAGCGTCTTAAAAAACCAACCAGTGTAGACGTTTATATGAATTGCCAGTAAATCTTTATGACTCTTAAATTTAAACGCCATGAAACTTTAATTTGCATTATTCAATATACTAACTTTGCAACGAAGTTTTGGATCCATGCGAGAGCAAATCTAATATAACCATATGATGAAACTACAAGATTTTCTTATCGTTTTCGGCCATACCTTATAATGTACTTTGAAATGATGGGTGAAAACATAAACAATGATTGTTTTAAGGGAATATAATAAACTCGTACTAACTACACAGAAGGACAGAAAAACAGCTTGTTTGCTACTTCAATTTGATAAAAAAAAATCCAAATTAAAATTCAAATTATATAAATTGTATAGTTCTTAATATAAAACATATATTAAGAAGTCTTAGGGGCATGAACGATTCATATGACGTGACGACAAATGGAATGACGTTCGCTTATGTCGTCATGCACCCTTTCCGCTACTGCTCTCTTCTGCCTTATACGAGTATGTTTATGACGTATTTACGTACTATATGTATACTTCATCGCTTGTGTGTGCTGTCCCTCTAATCTCCTAAAGTAGATACATAGTTAATGCATTCGCCTACTATACACACGATGACTTTATTTTCTACGCCCTTTTTGAGATAACTTAATACTCGCACAAAAGAATAAAACTTTACATTTACAGTGTTCACAACCGATTTCTCATTGATGAAATCCGCTTATTCTAGTGTTAGGTGCCATTAAAAAGATCGAGCGACAACACACTGTTATTATAAAAAGCGAATAGCCGGAGAGCAGACAAGGAATATAGGGATCATATTTTTGGCACGTTGTAAACATAAAAAAACATATTTTAGAAAGCGTTATTACATATTAATAAAAGCAAGTACTTGGAAGGGTAGAGGATGTGGACATATATCTACTTTAAAACCAATGAATAGTCTGGGATTTTAATTTTTGGATTATATAAAACTAAAATAAGGTTTAATTATATAACATATTTTATAGCGAAATAGTCGCAAACGCTCTACCTGACTCAAGGCCCAGATTCGCACATTGATAAAATGTTTTTTCTTTTTATGCTTTCAACGTGCCAAATATTGAACAAATAAGCAATTTCACAAATTGTACATCCGTAAACAACTGCAATAGTTATAAAGACTGTGTCGCAGCCGTTTACGCCCCCTCTGGACGTGATGTTTGTTCTATCCGAGCTTTACAATAATATGTATATATATTCCCTATATCATCGCGTCATCAGCTCTGGGACTAGTAATAAACCTTATATATATAGGTTCGCATTCAAAATAAATTATAGGGCTCATATATAACTCTATTTATTTTTTACTTATTTATGCTTATTATGTTGACTGGATAAATTCAATTTGGATCTAAAAACCTCGTTCACTGAATAAAACCCTTACATTTACTGACTCTCAGATTACGCGATTTATGTCTTAAAGTGGTGATTGTCTGTAACAGACTTCTTTATGTAACGTAGATGTGCAATAATAATAATTTGAAAAAGACATCCCACCATTTATATTATTTAACTTTCTTTGGAGGAGAGGCAAATAGAGGGTGAAAGCGATATTCAAATGTTGTTTCATTAAACGTTCTAAGTTGCACATTAGAAATCGTGCAATCGGTTCTTAGACTGTAACGACTTTCAAACATTTCGAGTTCAAGAGAAATAAACAGTGTAACTACACTAAACTTCATTCAAACTTCAAATATAGTTCTGAAACTCGTAAGTTCCGTCGTGTACCACAAAATACGTCGCGCGTCCAAGTTTAGTTCTGTATCAATGCTTATTGTTATATTCTAAGCAGAGTTCTGGCATTTTGACAAGTTAAAAGCGTGCAATTGAAATGAAAACAGGGAATTATCATCTTATTGCCGTTTACCTGCCAAACCAAGATCTTTTAGTTTCGTTGTTTGCGTAGTGCCATTTTTTTAATTTAGTTCTTTATTGATTTAAATTTTTTTTACCCGACTTTAGGAGGGTTATATAATATTATTAGGCGCTGCAGACGGAACAAATAAATATTATAGAAAAATCTACTATAACTACGATTATCAATTATCCACGTGCAATACCTTATAATATTTTATAATATTTATTTAAATATATTTCATCATGATTGTAGAGCTGATTTTTTGTTTTCAGTTCGAACAGCCGGGGATTTTTGTAAATATATTTAACGTCCTATAAAATAAGTAGAGGAAATTCACAGACAACGGCCATTGAAACAAGATAAACTTTTACTAAGGGTATAATGGCAAATGGTTACTGCCGCCCATGGACATCTGTAAGCAACTTCATATAAGACAGGCGTCCTATCTGAAGTCAATCACGTACATATGGTAGCGTCATATACATAAATGAGCCCATATTTCTTCTGCTTATCAGTACTCACTTTTTTTTGGTGATGGGGGGAAACCTTCAAAAGGTTTGAAGCTTGGCTTGGCAGAGACTTCGGGTTATGTGGGATTTTTACCGACTAAAACCCCCTCGGTGGCCTTCCTCAGCGCTTGCAGGGGATTCCGAGATCTCCCATGGAAGGCACGGGTATCCCCTAGCGCGGTGCCCCTCACGGGCTCACCTCTGCACCTTCCAGTGTCAATATTAGTTTAAGGTCTTGTTTTCTTTTTCCACATGCAGAGTTTAAACACTATATACCTAATCTTGAGTGTTTCTACTCGTTTTTAATGTTTGTTGCCAACATTTTTCCGTCAGAGACGCTCTTCACTCTGTCATTTTAACAACTTTGGTATTTTAGTGAATTATTCTGCATCAATATAAATCTGTGTTTTCTATCCATATTCTAAGTCTTCCTCTATCTTAAGTCTATAATGAGTTAACGGCTATACTCCGACCGGTAGCGAATAATCTCTATTCAAGCCCACCTCTATTTCTACGAAGGAATTCCCGAAATTCCCAATGCGAAATGCGGAATAAATTCTACACTATTAATGAGTTCGTCTATGAATAGTGCCGAATATCAACGTCCATTTGAGAATTATTCGCAATATATTCGCATTTCACTTATTTCTATTTTTAGGGCTCCGTACCCAAGGGGAAAAACGGGACCGTGTTAATAACAAACTAAAAAGAATAAAATAAGTATTATGAGGCTCGCATACAACCAACGTGATTTTTTGCCGTTTTTTATAGATAATGGTACGGAACCCTTTGTGTGCGGTTCAGTGTTGCACTTGGCTGATTTTTTTAAACATTATTGTACACTTTTTACGAATTACAAATGACAATTACGGGTTATTCAAACCAAAAAGATTTGAGTTATTATTCAACGTAGAGATATATATGTGTGTGTGAATGCGTGTTTGTGTAAGTATATAACTATATGATAGTTTCTATTATTGATCCCTGTACCGTACTAAGGACAATAGCCCCACGCAAGATGGAAATATTTTGTATCTTAAACCAAAGTGTGATTGACTGGTGGTCGTAAAACAAATATTATTGTATAGTGTAAAACAAATATTATTTCTTGCCGGATCTTCTCAGTTGAGGTCATTTTCCGATCCGGTGGTAGTGTAAGAAAACATATTGTAAATGACAATTTGTAAGTGCCCCCGTAGGCCTATGCAAAATAAAGACATTTCATTTCATTTCATTTCATTTCATTTCATTTCATTTCATTTCATTTCATTTCAGTGTACATATATTAGGTACTCTTAGTGGATGGTGGGTTTGTGATAGACCTCTCCGTCACAATGACAAAGAGTTACTCGCAGATTTCAGAATACACTAAGACTAAGACAGACATACTAAATAAATATATATTTAAAAAAACAAGTCTTATTTCATTGCACTGAAAAGATAAAGAAATCTTATTTTTAGCTATTTCTGGACATTAAGTATACCTAGTCTTTCATTTGATACCAATATTGGGAGGGTCGTTCAAAAATATTTAATCCACCAATTTGTGATGGCGGCTATCTTGGGTTCTACAATTTAAGCCTCTTTATTTTTTTTAAGTCTAATTTTAAGTCTAATTGAAGCCTCTTTATATGTAATCTTCTATTATTTGGTGGCGGTAGTCTTGGATTTGATTCTTTTATGGTGTACTGTATTCTTAAAATTACTAATATCATTTGATATCCATATAGGGTGGGTTATATAAAAATATGTGATCCGCCATTTTGTGTCGGCAGCCATTTTAGTTGAACAACAATATCAAGTGTGCAAGATTTGATATAAACATATTTACTTACTTATGTAGGTAACATTGCAAGTTCAATAAATGCTTTTAACAAAAAGGTTAATTTTGTATCAAATAAAAAACGCTAAATCACTGTCCAACTCCTTTTGTTAGCTGAAAAGCTGAAACAAAGTGCTGCTCGTTTAAAACCTTTTTCTGATTCGTTTTCTTTTCAAATCGATTCCAGTAGTTTCGTGATTATTTCAATTCACGCTTTCAGCAGAAGTTCAGTCATTAAAATCACGTTCAATTAACGAACTTTATATGGGTATGAAGTTTAATCGTTAAAATGTCACATTTGTTCTCTAGTTATGTAGGGTTTGTATTTATGTTAGTAATTTTGCCGTACTTTCTTGGTACGAATTAAAACAGTCTCACTGCTTTTGTTTCGATCTCAAAATATTCGATAGTTTTTTCATATTTTTTATAATACTTTATAGTTTAATCTGCTATTTTCAGAGCATGATGATAGAGTAGTATACATATACAAAACACTAAAAGGGAACTTGAGTCTATATATTAATACGTGAAGATGAAATTTACGAATTACCTTTTCTACGAGTACTACGCGCTCCGTGCGCGTAGTTAGAGACATAGCAAAGTTATTGTAATATTTAGTTAATGCAGAGAGAGTGCGGGAGGACAATAATTATGTATAATACGTGTTGCAGAAATAAAACATTCATTTTTTACATTACTGGTAATGTTAACCATAACAACAGTATGAAATGTCAAAAATTACATTTTTGCTTATAAATGCAGATTAGAATAAGATTAATAGATTGTTATTAATCTTCTTTAATCCTAAAATGTGTGTTTTTCAAATAACCTTAAAATTAACGCACAAACGAAAAATGCATTATGTATAAGTTATGTATAGATTTAATGAATGAATGTCAATGAATATCAAGTTTAGTTTAATTACGGCAACTAGTAATCTGAAATCTACGTTTTCTTATATTTCAAATTACTAAGACTACATTTCATTTCCTCTTTCAAGCAGAACCACAACATTAATATTCAGTCCCACAGTTGTACTATTATGTCATTGAGTGCACATTGAGCCAAGAATTTCAATGTGAAACAGTCGAGCAACAACTGGTGAGTGAAATTACGGCGGATATTGCAGCGAGGCGAAACTTGCCGCGTCAGCTGCAACATGGGGTGTTCCACTTCGTATGGTTATGCGATAGCTATGCTTTTTGACATTATAGAAGTAGCAAACAAGTATGCATTCCAGCTGTTAGTAAATTGTTATTGCCGCCCATGGACATCTGTAAACTTTATATAGAACAGGGGCTCTATTTGAAGTCGATCACAGATGCGTTACCAGTCCCGAGGACTAAGATGGCCGTCTGATATATATCACTTATATAAGTGAGACGGCAATCACATCCTTTAATCAAAACGCAAGAACTGCTTCACGTTAAATACAGGTGTGGCGGTGGTACCTCCTCGGTCGAACTACCTACCACATTCTACCACATAATGAATTGGTTCTACCATCTGATGGTAAGTGGCCGCATGGATACTTATGATCAACCCTAGATAACAATAGAATCTTTGACAAACCACAGATAAAACTCCCATCGGATTTCTAGTCAATTATATTAATGCTTATACGAGTTGCTACAATTAACCGTCATCCAAATTACATGTTCGTTTATTATTGCAATTTCATTAAGTAATCAATACGGTTTATTTTAAAAAATCCTGGACTGCAAAGTCATCTTCTTCTATTTACAGTAAATGCCACTCACTTCTACAAATAAATAAATAATAATCGGCGTTGAACGTGAAATAAATATGTGCGTCCAATCTTATAAGTCTATGAAATGCAGCAAATTATATCAAAAAATTATGAAAATTAAAGTCGCTCAATTTGATTCTTCTAGTGTCAAACGTTTCGTGGTCTTCAGGTAAGTGTTTTGCATGAAAACGGCGCTCTACAAATCCGAAGACGAAGCCGATTATGACCTACTTTCGTATTCCTGCGGTTAAGCATGCTTCAGTTATGTTTACCTCGGGAATGTTTCCTATGCGTTAAATTAGATCATATACTATCTGTGTGCCAAGTTTCACCGAAATCCTACTAGAAGTTTTAAAGAGTAACAAATACACATACATCTTTACAAACTTTCGCATTTATAGTGTGAGTAAGATTCAACGGCTGATGTAAGTTTGTCTGTCACATCATTCAAACTAGAATATAGTAGCATTATTGTTATAACAAATTGGTGGTGATTGCTTCATATAAGAATGCAACGCGTCTGGTGTTTTAATCGAACGAAGGAACTCTTTTGGGTATACTCTTTTAGTACGTTTTTAACTCTGCTTGATATTATGTAATAATTGCTAGTTCAGGTTTTCAGGTCACACTGCACCGCACGGGCTGAAGTAGGGTTGCCAACTGTTCTATGTAATTTGTTATACAGTAAAAGCTCCTTATTCCGCTCATATAACGCGAATACAGAACCCATTAATGAGGAATGGTATATTCGGGATTAAAGGAGATACGTTCCGAGGTACAAGTAAAAGTAAATTAAAATCAGTTCAATGGCACTTTCATTCATTTTTATTATCAGGTTTAGTTAAGCGTTTACAAAATTGTGTATTTTTTTGTTTACCGTTTTAAAAAGGATTTTGAATAATGATCAGCTGTGGCATTATGAATATGCCATTTAAAAATAAGTCCTCGTTCCATAGACGTATCAAATTTCATGAAGAAATCACACAGCTCATCTGCCATCTGTAAACTTCACATAAGTTTTTCAAGCTAAAGCTCTTCCAGTTCGGTTCGTTGAAGTTTCTTCTTTAATGGATTTTTTTTACGCCAGGAAACCTTTGAACCTCCTTCTCCCTCTCTATTTCAGGCTCCTCCTTCGCGAGCATAATTCCGCTGCAGAAGAAGGAAGCCGCGTCCTATACGCTCTCGCAGCTGACCGTAGTAGCTGACTACTATCGGCAATAACTCCTCGCGGAGGATACGGTGCTTCTCGACCCATGACTCACTTTTCACTAGAATGTGGTGCGCTGTGTCCTCAGGACATTCCTCACAATGATTTCTTCAATGGATCGCAGATTTAGCTTTTCCTCCAAGTCGATTGCAGTTAAAAAATTTTACACGTACCGACTAAATCCGCGATTAAAGATTTTTTTTACCGCGAATGAAACAAAATGGTCACAATTTAACCCGCCAATCCTAAAAACGCGAATACGGAAACCGTGAACATCTTATTAAACCGGGTAAGTAAATTAAATTAAAGCTTTTACTGTCCTGTAATTTAGTTTCAACTCAAGTATTTGACCATTTTCACTGAAGGTAAGTGGTTGGATGCTATGAATATGCATAGCTTGCATCTTACTTAACAATTGTTGCTTTGTTGAATCCATTTGCACCAGTGCTTGGGTATGCACCCTTATACTGTTGAAATAATTAGTTGCAAAACTACTTTGAGATTTTTTAAACGGATATTACTTATCTAGTAGATGACTGATTATATAATAAGCATAGTGTGAGCGAAATATGTATTTAAATTGTGTATAAAGAAGGATAAACTTCATCCCTTATTACCCTTCAAAATAATAGTGAATTGAATCTCCCTACTTTATAACATGTTATTCATATTAAGTTGTGTGATATATTCAATTTATTCTGGATAACTAGAACTTCTTAAAGAGTTAGCAACCCTAGGTTGAAGCGACTTTCATTCACGGATCGCTTAGGGCCGCGTTCTTATTTTCATTTTCAAAGAGCATTTTAGGTGCTTTCAAGTTTCTGTGGCGCAGTGATATGAATGACCTGCTTGAATCAATTTAGACTGAAAAGTTTTGCAGCGTTAGTATGTTCAGAGAAAGAAGAAATATTAAAAACTTTGTGTATGATATTCAAGGGAGTGTTCACTGTAAAGAGTTTGTTTTATTTTTAAAAATGTTAAATATAAAGTAATAGTGAATAGTTCTAGCATAAGAAATTATGTTTAGGTGGTAGTATATTTTAATGTTAGTAATGTACAAATACTCGAAATGTATATAAGTAAAGCTACTTATGTAAAGTATTATATATCTTAAACACAAAATGGATAAAAATAGCATTACCTATGAAAAAAAATGTGACGGATCTTTTAATTTTGCATGTTATAGAAAATGTTTCTCGGTGTTTGTTTTTTTCCTTTCATTATTGTGTATTGAAATACTAAACTCATTGAAATATTTCAAAATGTTACATTTATAGAATTTACTTGTTACATAGTGCATGAAACAATCATAATAGGCGTACAACCCTTGCTACATTGGAGGTAGATTAGTAATTAGTAACGATATAGACAATGCCTTATTTTGGAAACGGTTTTATAAATAATCTACTTTGTCTCTATTTTGAGCATAACATTATAGTATTGTATATTTGCTTATTCCTGTGGCTCTGCCCGTTTCGGTCACGTTTAGCACGGTAATGAGTATCATGTGTATCCAAGTCATTAACTTTGTATGCCAAATTTCAGCGTTATCCGAACGATAGGTTATGCGTGAAACAGTTACAAACACGCATATATCCTCACAAAATTTAGCATTTATAATGTTACTAAAACGTAAAAGCTTTCTTCAATGGCTATATATTTTCTCACTAATTTTTTGTGTTCCTTTTGAGACAAGGTTTGTCACTTCATGTTGTTGTTGCGAGTGTAAAAAGGATACCTGGTATTTTATTTTGAGTGGTCACAGCCTCCCATGTAATTCTATAATCAATCCCAGATAAGATTACAGTTCTACCTGAGGTTGGACATATTACTACCCCTGAGGATGAACTTAGATCGCCTTGGATAACGTATCCCTTACCACTTTAAACAAGAACACAGCATCTTACACTAGTATTATAAGGCATTAAAGGGTGTAGCGGTGATGTTACGGAGTCGAATTATAACAGATTTTACAACGTTTCAATTATTATTGAGTAAATCGTACCATAAATCTATAAATATTATAAAAAGAAGTCCCTGGCCGCGTGTTTCTGTCTGAAAGCGATAAATTCGAAAACTACTCAACGGATTTTTATTCAGTTTTCAACAATAGATAGAGTGATTTCTGAGGAAGGTTTAAGTATATAATTTATCTTGCTTTTATGTAAATTAGAAGAAATACGGCGATAAATGTTGAAAAGGTTGCAAAAAATCACGCCGACTGGGAGCTTTCCTAGTTACGCGAACGCCGCGTAAACTAGCAAAGATACAGCTGAGTAATGTACAAACGAATTCAAAATCTATAAAAATTCTACAAATAAGTCTCGATAGCATATCTCTATCTCTTACGGTTGACTTACATAAAGCACTTTTATGCTCAGTTTTTTAATAAAAAAACATAAAGTTATTTTCAAAGCAATTTTCTTTAGTTCAGTATTAATCCTTATCTAAATGAATATGTTATGAATATAAATATAGAATAGCTTAGACATTTAATGCAGATTAAGCTTGCCCTTTACACTATATCAATCCGATGAATAGTTTTTGAGATATCGTCGTTAGAAGTAATTAGCAGCGAAACATTTAAAGCTAGGCGAGCCAGCGTTCTTTCGTTGAGATGCCTACGGCGAGTCCGTCCCCTCTGCCCCGCATCACTCGACCGCTTGCTCATCTATTAGATGTATAGATGAGCAGGCGGTTGAGTGATGCGTACATATAAATAAAATTGAAGTGTCTGTTTGTTATATGAAAATAACAGCTTATTACCAAATGCATGTAGAAATATATACGATACTGATAACAAAACATTAATTACTAAAATTTCTGTCTGTCAGTTTGTTCTGGCTAATCTCCGAAATCACTGGATTAATTTAGACGGGACTTTTACTGTTAGGTAGCTGATGCTATAGGATATAACTTAGGCTACTTCTATTTCAGAAAATGTAATTTGGGTTCTGCATAAGAAATTAAAACCTGAGAAACCGCGCGCTCTCCTCTACGCGCAAGCAGCCAGCGTCACTGCCGCTAAAATTTTATATGATCTAAAAGTTCGGCCATAAGTAACTATGTGAACTTACATTTTTTAAACGCGAGTATAACCGCGGGTCTCAGCTAGTTTAATATAACTCTTTTAGAACTCTTTGTGGTTTGACTCCGGAAGCACCACCGCCACACCTATTTCTGCCTAATAACAGCAGTTGCACTGTTGTGTTCATACTTTTCTGAGGCATTCTATCTTAGTCCTCAGGGGTAGCAACGCATCTGTGGCTAACCTTAGGTGAGACTTAAATCCTACGTAGGGTTGATTACAGATGTCCATGGGTGGCAGTAGCCAATTAGCATCAGATGGGCTGCATGCTCGTTTGCTACCTCCATTCTATAAAAAAATGTACAAACATCTACTCATCGCAGAACATTCTCTGAAACTCATTTAAGTACATCGATATAAATGCTACAAGCATTATGTTGAAACTTAGTATTTTTACACTCCAATGAAATTTCAATGAGAACAGAAAATCTGCCGTATTCGTTATTGCTTTCAATCCATGAATCGATTCGTTACCGTTCGTTTGCTTACCTTTGTTTATTTTCTGCTTGAAAATTGAGTGTGGTCAGCTATTGCTATAGAATATCACGAATGAAATAAAAACGAAGACTCTATTTGAGGTAATCTCTAAAAGCTTAGTGATTTATTTCATTGCTAAATATTTAGTATGTAATTACATTGACATTTGGCAAAACCTGTGGTAGGTGAAATATTAAATATTGCACGCATACCAGAATGCATTATTTGTTGTCATGTACAGTCTGAAGAACACTTACTAATGTAGGTAATACATTAGTATTTACGTACATTATTTTTCCTCACTTTCACCCCACATATGTAATTTGGCTGGACCGATTTTGACGAAACATATTTAATTGGAGTATACACGTCATGCCCTTTCATTTGATACCCCATATTTGACAACATTGGATTATTCGTCCCCATTTCTGCCCACCATCTAAATCGGTTTACCCATTTAGAAGCTACGGTGCCACAGACGGACACACATAGCGGTCAATCTTCTAACACCTCCTTTTAGCGTCGGAGGTAAAAAAATAAAAACGAAGCACTATACGACATAATGTAAAAGCAAAGGTTTTTAATTCCATATAAAATGTTAAATAAGCGTATTATGGTATCGAGTAACTTGTACTCAATCGCCCGTTCACTTCCTTTTGTTTGTTCGTCTGTTCTCAGCATAAATTGAATATTACATACATTGCTTCTGCACATGCATTTTACGGAAAAATATCTGAAATTTATCTATCGAGTTAGTGCTGTATAAAAGGTGTCCTATATTTTAAAATACCAATATTTTAACGTTATGAATTTTCAATGAGATTTTGCATCGCAGCGGTATTCGAGGATCTTGAATCGCTTAGTCGCTGAGTAGTGGGATTTGTTACGATATGGTTTGCTCTTCTTTGTTTATATAATTTGTTTGCAATCTACCATGGTTACAGGGTAGAGTATTTTGTGGTTCAACACCGGAGACACCACCGACACAACTGTTTCTGCCCAATAACAGCAGTGTGAAGCGCTGCTGCGTTCTGGTTGAAAGAATGTGGAAGACATATTTTTTCGAGGCGTTTCAACTTAGTCCTCAGGGGTACCTACGCAACTGTGGCCAACCTCAGGTAGGAATCAACCTCTAATCTTATCTGGGGTTGTTGCAGATGTCTATGGACGACAGTAGCTCTTTATCAAATGGATTGCATTGTGAACATCTAGCAAGGTGAAAAGGGGAGCTACGAGGCGTATTGCAAACGTAGCATATAAGATAATTAAACGTAGTAATCAAATATAGCTACACGTTCGCAATCGCTGAGTCGCATTTTGATTCGTTACGGTATCGTTTGCTTTCCTTTGTTGGTCTAATCTACACCCAGCAGAAACCGATTGTGCTTATTTTACATATTTGCTAAAGAACTGTGTATTTTTCAATAATAGAATTATAGAAAAAGAAAATGCTAAGCATAAGTAAGTCGACTGAACTTGGACAATAAACATATAAGATAGAACTTGCTTTGTACTCATAAAAGAGTGCCAAGTGTAACTTAATTTTGGAAGAGTATTACTAATTATGAAATAAAATAAAGAAGGCGATCTTTATATGGATAGGTGCTCACCCGTCTCTCTACTAGGCGATGCTTATTTTCATGCTATAAATTCTGCTATGAAACTTAATCTCGTGTTGTAGTACGTTGTATTTAGTTTAGACTATAAGGAGTAAATGTTTATGGTGAGAACGTCTGAGTCAACTTTTTGATGTGATTTCAGAGTTAGCAATCCATGTATTTTTACCCGACTGCATCAGAAGGAGGGTAATGTTTTTCGAGCGTATGTATGTATGTTTGTATGTATGTCCATTTCTTTGGCACGCGCTACAGCCCAAACGGCTTAACGCATTGTAATGTTTTATATATCATTAGAATCGTCTCAGTTTGGAGAGTGACAAAGGCTATATAACTTTAAAAAAATGGCGCCTGTGAATAGAGGAAAAACGGAGGGAGGGACGGTTTTTTTACTATTATGACAATATGGGTATTAAATGAAAGCTAGTAAATAGATAAATCTAAAAAGATATATATAATATTAATCTTACCTGACTATCTTGACAAAAACTCATATAAGTGTTAAATTAAATAAATATCATTATGAAAAAAATTAGTTTTAAGCAGTCGGGTCTTTTGTTTTGATATTTTTAACGATGTTTATAGTGTATCAGATTGAAGTAACAAACTTGTTTGCTTTCCACACGATGATAAGTGGTAACTGTGTATATAATTTAAAAATATTTATAATACATATATGATATTTTTTATAATATACTTAAATGTAGTTTTGTAGATTTTTTAACGTACTTCATATAAAATTCTATTAAAATATTCAATAAGGTTGAATATTATGTTAAATAGAAGCGTAAGTGCTGTTTATGTCCGTACTTCAGAATAGAGGTACTTATAGTTGCGATGGGTAGCGCTCGAACAAACTTCATGAAGTGTCGCTTTACAAGCTTAGATATAAATAATGAAGCTTATCTCGCTACACTTTTATTGTAATAATGTAAGAATATATTTCTAATATTACTAATAATAACTCTTTCTACGCTCAAAGTCCCACACTAGGATTTTCCAATGTGTCGTACGAGCCATGGACACATACTTAAGCACTCAGACCCAGAACATAAATTTATACTGATCATTCATTTTCATATCTGTCAGGCCGGGGATTGAACCCGGAACCCAGATGGCACATGGCTTTTTGAGTCTGCCTCGCAACGCAGGACGTCACGAGTACTTATTTTAATTAATTTATCTTGACTTCTATTCCATAAAAATCATTATAAAATAAGCGATGTGGATACCGTTAATTAAATGAGAAATGTTTTATACTTAGTACAAAGCTAAGTTGATATCATTATTTCAAAATAGAACACTAGATAACTACTACTTACTATAGGGAAGCACTGTAACAAATTTCGCAAAATATCGTTTTACAAAACAATTAGTCAACGTTTAGCACTTTACGGTAATAAATATGAAATGTATCCAACTTCTTTCGTCACTTATAAGAGTATATGCAGGCTAATACATTAAATCAAAATTCCTTAACACATTGTGAAGAAAGTAAATAGTTTTGATCTATAAAACGAAGAAAAGCCTCGGTTGGGATTATTAGTACATTCCGTTTTTCTGGATATCACATCTTATCATTAATCGAGAGAGGGCTTAAACAAACTTTAAATAAAATGATGATTTACGTGAAGTACAATGAAATACATAAAGTACAATGAAGAACACTTTGTGTTAATACTTCGGAATTGAGGTACTAATGTTGGCTTCCAGTTGCGGCGGGCAGTGCTCCAACAAACTTCGCGAAGTTATTCTAAAAGTTTAGAAATGCGACCGAGATGTTCTGATACATTTTCTTGATTTAAGTGTGAAGTTAGCTTTTTATGGAATACTCAAATAAATGAAATCGATACGGAGACTGAATGGGAGGTACGATTTTCTGTCTAAAGTAAAATCGTCTTTCTAAGTGATCAGAGCTCTTTTATAATATGGAAGGAGCAAACAGGCATGCAGTTCGTTTGATGATATGTTGCCATTACCGACAATATTCTGTCACCTTTACATGGTGATAAGAATATGAACAAAAATAAATAATTGAAATAAATGAAAGATTTTTCTTACCACCTACTAATGTGGTTTGGCTTTATACGATCCACTTAATTAATATGAAGTAGCTAAGTAGATTTTATAATAACCCTTTATTCGAGGTGCAGCGAAATATTTCCGAGCTTGCAAGCGATTTATAATCCAATTTAGTTTCACTTTACCGCAAGTTAAAAACTAAGCACTTCACTTCTATTTTTCAAAATGGATCCGACTCCCACTTGGCTATAATTTACATTAGAGTTTGCAAAATATCAAATTCGTCTATTGTACGTGTTATTACCATATTTAAGTCCACTTTGGAAAATCGTTTATTCTTAAGCGCCCTCCAACATTTTACAGGGCTATTTTAGACAGGCCAGAAAGGCCAGAACCTTTGGGCCTTTTAGTGCTCCCATGTGAGCCTTCAGTTCCCACAAGGAGACGTTATCGCCTACTTTGAGAAACACATTTTACATACTCCAGCGATTTAAAGACAACAAACAGACAAAACAAACATTTGGGCCAAGCCGGCGTAGCCTTGAACATCTCAAAAGAATGGAAAAATATATGAAGATTCGACACAATACTATATGTAAAAAGTATATCTGAAAAGAAACGCATGTTATTTACTTACATGTATATTTAGTAAAAAATAGTTTGCGGCGTAACTGCAGCTTACGCATTATTGATATTTATTCAAATTAAGAAGATTCCGTAAAAAAAAATATTCACACAAAAACCACAAAAATAAGTAACAAAGGTATAAAATAGAGATGGAATAGGACCAAAGTATTACCGTTGCGTGGTGTCAATACATTTATTTTCAATATAAATAATATCTACGTGCCTATTCATTCAATAATAGCATTCCAGCGGCAATTTTGATGGCGGTCGTTACCATTAAAAGGGCTTGTAATTAAAAGCAAAACAATAGCGATTACTAATGCTGCAGGTATACCGCAATCAACCAAAAGTAAAATGGTTTATAGTTATTCTTTGAATTTAAAAATTATCAAGTTAATAGCACAAAAATAAAGACGTCAACAACCATTTGCATCCCGTAAAATTTCTTATTTACATTTTTACATGTAGAGGATTATTTGCCCTCAAAATGTTTAGAACTTTCAAGACAAGTTTCTGAATTTACCTTTAAGAGGACAAATTAAAAAAAATCACGATGAATTACTGACGACAAAATTAAGGTTACGTGTTACAAGATATTTATTACAACTTAATCCACATGTGTACAAGTATATTAAAATAATTTTATGAGACTTGACCAAAAGAGAAACATCGTCAATTCGTCGTTCTGCTATTCCCAACGTTTTTTAAAAATTCGTCGCTACTTTATTAAGTTTGGTAAAATCAGCGATTCGTAAATAATTGTAGTAACGAGTTATACTAAAAGTTTAGTGACATTTAGGATTTCACTGTCAATTAAGCTCATTAATATTCATGGTTCATTTGTCAGTTCGCTAGAACATTTAATAGTTTTTTTGTAATTACCCTGCTCATGTTTCAACAAAGAAAGAAATAAATATAGTTGATTCGGTTCAATATAAAAATAGTTAAAGTAATATAAAACAAATATTTATATTTGTATACATATATATGTATACAAAATGTATACATGTATTTATATGCATACCACTAACATAAACTAGTCACAATAATTAAAGGATATTATAAAAATTCAAATTCCAAATTTTTTGGGTGATTTGAAACGAGCTGTAACTCTTTAGAAAATTGTACAGCAAAAATAAAGTGAATTGTTTCAAGTCTCTTGTTTTAGATATGACCATGACTTTTTTTATCATGTTTGAGTCTGTGGATTTCATGAAACTACCAAGAATTTTTTTTTCAAATTTTTTCTTGCTAACAAAAATCTACGGCCTTCAAAAATTTTTTTTTCATCGTTTCACTCTGAAGTTTTTTTAGAAAATGTAATGCCCTTTAATTTGGTACAAAAAATGCCTATACAATAATTTTCCGTGCAGTTATCGTCAGTCAAAGCAAAAAGTTATTTTTAAGTTTGATAAATAACTATGGTAATAATGATCGTATAGGAAATGAAGGGAAGGTTTTCAAATTTTCACAATATTCCCTATGAGATATAGTATATATAAGCCATGTTATGACGAAAAAAGTTTTTTCAACGCGAAAAGATAGATATTTGGATAACTTGTTATAACTTTGTATAAAATGGATGAACGAAGTATATCGTCAGTAATTTTTCAACCTTAAAGTGCTCCGAAATTCCTAAAAAATTTAAAGCGCTGCGATTTTTTTCTTAGTGCCCCGAAGCTTCAATAATTTTTTTACTATCTTCATTCCATTGATCAAAAAGATTGTTTTTTTATTAAAACGAATGTTGACAAATTAAAAATACACGCAAGAATAAAGTAAATTAAATTCATATAATGCGTAAGTACGCATTTAATTTTCAAAAACCCTTTTCTCCTTAATAGCCTGAGACTTGAATAACTAATCCCTCGTTTCATGCTTGCATCAGTCGGTATGTAACGTTATAACAATTTTAATATAATGCAATCTTTTTTCAATCTTCTTTTTTAACTTACGTTTTATTCTTTAAAAGGTATAAAATACAAACTCTGTCATTTCCTACTACTTTCTCTCTGAACATTAAATGTTGTACAATCTTCTATCGTAAAATAAACTTTTTTTATCGTTGCATAAGTTTTTGTACTGTAAAATTTATTAATACTGAGTTTTAATGAGTTTTGAACGTTCTTGTCTGGAAACTGGTTTTTAATAATCCTTTATTCTTTACTTATCTTATTTTAATATAATGGTTTGCATTAAATCCTATATATTTTTTATTTTAAAATATGTTGAAATCGTTTTTTTAGTTATTTTTTATAAAAGTATTCTTTACATTTTGATGTACAAATATTTTACAAAAGTAGGATTACCCAATAGGATGGATATTTTAATTATAAAAACGTCGTTATGTTGCCTATTTGTAAGCAACTTTATACTGAATAGAAGTTCTATCTGAAGTCAATCACAGATGTGTTGTTACTACCGAAGACTAAGATAGTGTTTTTCTTTTTATAGTATGGAAGTAGCAAACGAGCAAGCAGCCCATCTGATGGTAAGTGGCTACTGCCGCCCGTGGAAATCTGTATACATCCCTAGATAAGATCAAAGTCTCACCTACGGTTAGCCACAGATGCGTTGCTACTCTGAGGACTAAGATGGAAAGCCTCGGAAAAGTATGTCTCCCTTCCCTCACCCTTCAGACCAGAACACAGTAGCGCATAACACTGCTGTTATTAGGCAGAAATAGGTGTGGCGGTGGTTCTTCTGGTTTCAGTGAGATGTAATTCTTTGCTAATAATACGAATCAAGTGTCAAGACTACTAAATAAAGTCGCTGTTTATACCGAAGCGAAGCGAAGTCGAGGGCTGTCGAAGCTCCACTTGAGCTAACTCGTGTCTAGTGTTGGGATTCTCAAAAACTATGATTACAAAATGTGTTCAAAGTTATCCAATAAATTATTTATTATAAAGCTTTTGGATATCGTAGTTACCTTAATAAGGCATCCTAAGAATTTGCCATTTATTTGTTTAGGAGATACTAATATTTTAAAACTTAATCGATGTTTTTAATCGGCACTTAATCTACAAATAGATTGGTTTGGTTTTTGTATAAATAGGTTTCTAATGTTATAAGCAATGTTTCAATAACGAAGGTTCAAATCATAATATGACGACAAAGGCTTTAATAACGAACGGTGCCGAAATAAAATAATAATGTTGCGGAAAATGTGAAACACGGGAGCGAAAAATTCGCCACAGCGTTATTACGAGATCCCTTTTGCGTTAACAAGTCATGCCTTATGGGATTGTCGGGTGTCAACATCATCATTTTTGTAATGAAGGTCTAGTCTCTAGGTAGCTCTGAGTGTCAAACGTATTACAGTAATTATAAAGGGACTCCTAAGATTTATTAACATAATGAGTTTGTTAATACGTTTTCATGCTGTAAATTGAACGAACGAAACGTTTTGAGCTACTTTGAAGCACATTATACATTGCTGCCCTTGAGGACTAATTTGGAAAGGGACATATTATAATCTCAGACAACGTACAACATGCACTGAACCAGAAATCAATATATACATACCGTAATTATATAGAACGAACACAAAATTAAATAGATTTATGAGTTGCAATGGTAAAAACCATAACCTATGAAATTGCCGTTTTTTTTAAATAAATGAAGCGTAGGTATTTTTTTCTATATTTTTTATTTCTATTAATCAAATTAATCACCCATGCAATCAATGAATCTTTGCCAATGCATTGGTAGCTCATTGATGCCCTTCTTGAAGAAATCAGCTGGACGGGAAGCAAGAAAGTCTTCAAAGGCATTTTGTACTGCCTCTCGGGTATTGAATTTTTTTTTCCCGCCAAGAAGTTATCCAAATTCTGGAAAAGGTAGAAGTCTGTAGGCGCAAGGTTTGGTGAGTACGGCGGATGATGGAGAACTTCCAACTTCAGCTCTTGTAGTTGGAGACCGTCTGCTGTGCAGTATGAGGTCGCGCGTTGTCGTGCAGTAGTAGTGGAGCCGAACGATTGACCAAAGCTGTTTGAAGACGTGCGAGCTTCTCCATCATTGTGTTCAGTTCTTCACAGTACACATTTGCAGTAATGCTCATCCCGTTTGGTAAGAAGCTGTGATGAATTACACCCACGTTGGACCAGCAAACATTGACCATCACTTTTCTAGGGGTAAGTTTTCGTTTAGGGCATTATTTGGGTGCTGAACCATGGTCCAACCAACTTGTTGAGCACTTACGATTGTCGAATAGGATCCATTTCTCTTCAAAAGTAACAATGCGGTTCAGAATTCCTTCATTTGTATGCCTGATGAGCAGTGCAAGGCACGTCTAGACGCGTACTTCACGCTGGCGATCATTGAGTTCGTGGGGTACCCATTTGTCTAGCTTTTTTACCTTGCCAATTTGACGCGAATGGCCCAATATTGTTTTGTCACGACGGTACTCATACTCCATAATTACTAGAATTTTCAACGTATCCATGATAGCGAAAAATATTCTAATGCGATGAAAACAAAACACTAACTATTAAAGAAATGACGATTTTAGAAATTAGAATTATCAGCCAAAAAAAATATTGATTTGAAATGGCCAGTACGGCAAAACGGCAATTTCATAGGTAAAGACCATAAGTATTTCTAATGGCGTGTTAAGCATTCTATCAAAGACAAAGGTCTTCAGTTTCATTGAGTACGTCTGACTAATGAAGTCAGTCTATAGGCTATATCACGTGCCTATTGAATCAACACGACTGAGAATGACTCGTAATATTTTTTTATTTTTAACGCAACGAATATTCACTTCGTTGTTATAATTTATTTTAACTTCAGGTAGAATTTTACATCGTAACAGTGGAATTTGAAGATATTCCCGTTCAATCCACTTGTAATCCAATGAAAAACACGAATCGAAAACACAAGGCGAACACAAACTATGTGGAAACTCTCATGTTTTTTTTTTATGACAGAAAACTTATATTTTTTTTATGTCAGTGTCACTGACAAAAGTGGCCGATGACCTAACGCTGTCCATAGACAGTCTCATTTTGAAGGTTTCGTTTAAATATGCAATATTAATATTTCACTCATAAAACAAGAACATAATACAGAAACAGCAGTGGGGTGGTATCACCCCAACTGAATCACTTAGGTTCCTATCAGAAATTTTATGTATACGAAACTTCGGATCTGTTAAGGATAGGAATCATATTATACTGGTTACGGATACAGCTACGGATATAAAATTATTTTGGATTATCCGTTAGTTTCAGATAATTTCACTACCGGATATCATATCTTGAATTTTAAACGCAAAATACAAACAATAAGTAATTTGGTTTTATTTCTATGTTATCAATTACTATAACAATCAGTCATAGCTATAATAATAACTGTATTATAGCTATCCAATTAAGTTACAGTGTTATTTAATAAAATTAAAAAAAAGAAGTCCGGATCTCAATCCGGTATCGATTTCCTATAATTCTTAAACCCGCGTAATAAATGACGAAAAACGTTCAAACAAACCATTCACCCGTTAAATCTATTAAGTTTTACTGTAAGCCGTTCTCCAATTTCACGGGTTATGGCCTCGCTGGTGTTATTACAGCTTCATTAGCTGTCATTAACAGATAATGAAGTCGCGCAGTAGTGAATGAGCCGCTTAGTATGCTTGAATAAGCTACAAGGTTGATAAGCTACGTAATACAAATTGGAGGCTTATTTTAATCAGTTATTCTGCCGATATGATTTCCTCTATACTTGTTTAAGGATAGAATAGGGATTATATTATGGTTTATGGATTTATAGATTTATATTTTACGCTCTTTTTAAGTAATTTGCGTTATCTGTATAAGTACCTACGATATTAATTCATATTCGATTATACATTATACAAACCTATAATTCATAATCTTTTGCCAATATACCTTATATTGGCAAAAGATATTAGCAGTAATATTGAATCCATGAAAATAAGTCAAAGTAAGTATTAGTGACCAAAACTTGAAGTATTGTATTATTTTAGGAAAAAAGTAAGTGCGTACAAAATATACATGTCAGAAGTGAAACATCTAAAGTTATGATATTTAACTACTAAACGATTACCAATTGCGTGTATTTTTTCTCGATCGCCCTTTCTCTCTCGCTCTGTCTCACTCGCTCTCTCTCCCCTCCCGCTCCATGGCTATGTGCGTTATGCGACTCCTATCTTACTCTCTCATAGTCTTTTTCACTCGCTCTTTTCTACCTCTTTCTCTATGGCACTGTTGCGATGCGACGTTCTTTCGCTTGCTCCCTACCCTCGCTCCATGACTATGCGCTTCATGTTACGTCCGCCCGTTCTCACTCTCCCTCCCAATCGGTCTCTTTCTCTTCTTGGACAAAAACGTCTTACATATTTGTGTCGTTTAATTCGTAAAAACTTTACCCTCATGCGTGTAAGGAAGTTTCACTTCAAAATATAGGATAGTGAACGCGGCTACACGAAAATAACGAAATATGGAACATTTTTTATCCAATATTTCAATTTGTGTATGGTCTAAAACCCCATTCAGTAGGCACCGATTTAACAGGTTATCCCCCTGTTATAGCTTCATTACCTTAGCTGCGATAAGCAGATAATGGAGGTGCTCTCGTTAACAAACCATTGAGTAAAGTCGAATAAGCTGCTATGGTGATCATTTGCGTAATTCCAGTTAAAAGGACTTAAACGCTTGTTTTGACGATTGATAAAGGAATGGCTTAGGAGTGTGAATTTCATAGAGGTTTGAGGTGTGAGGTAGGAGGGTGAGGTTAGAATTCTAGAGAGTTTTCTGTAACGTTTTCGAAGATATCATTGTGTAATCTATTTATCGGCACATGGTCAGTGTGCACTTAGATTTTTCACTGCCAAGATACTAGCAACTAGCAGCGAGAGTGAGTAAGCAGATTCAGTAATGAGTTTGTAAAATACAAAAATAATCGTATATATATTATTCACGCGTAGCGGTAATCTATACATATAAATAAAATTGAAGTGTCTGTTTGTAATATCAAAATAACAGCTTTCATCAAATGCATATGTAAGTATACACGATACTGATAACAAATCATCAATTACTAAATTTTTTGTCTGTCTGTCTGTCTGTCTATCAATCTGTCTGTCTGTTTGTTCTGGGTAATCTCTGAAACCGCTGGACCGATTTTAACGGGATTTTCACTGTTGGATAGCTGATGTTATAAGGCGTAACTTAGGCTACAATTTCTATGTCAAATGTAATTAGGGTTCCGTACAAAAAACATAAGAAACCGCGCGCGCTCTACGCGCACGCAGCCATCGTCACTGCCGCTAATGTCAATTGCTATCTGTCATCTCTGAAACAATGCTATAATGTTAAAATTGTATAAGATCAAAAATTTCGGCTATATATAACTATGTCAAGTTACATTTTTTAAAACGCGGGTGTAACCGCGGGGCTCGTCTTATTTAGCATAAAAATCTAATTTAATATTGAAATATGTTGGTAAAGTTGTTTTTATACACACATATTATATTGCTTACAATAAAGAGTAAGTTGCTTATAGTCACACCTTCGATGAGCTAATTATTTGAATGAGCTTCAGCTCTTATGATAATAAACATATAATCTACGATAATTGCAAATAAGAGGTTGAAATTGATAAGTGAATTTATAGTTTAAATTTTATATTAAATATTATACAAGTATCTGATATAAGTTATTATAGGTATTTCACGGCACGACCCCAACTCAACGTTTTCTATTTTGGTAAAAAAAAACGGGTCACGAGGCTTCACCTCGAGTTAAATCAATCACTTTGAAACGGGTCGATTATGTGTAGGTATTTCCAGAACATGGTCAGGAATATAAATTAGTATATAATAAACATACTAATTTAGCTTTCTTATGCCTTTCTACGTGTTTTATGTCGCATTGCAAGTAATGGCTCTCCGTGAATCTAGACGAGACCTGGAGTACAATGCTCCATGCGGATGCGGATAAAGGGGTAAGTTACCAACCAGTGTTTAGTGTTTACAAATCTTAAGGCCTCTAGTAAGGTTTGACGTCTGTTTTCCAACAAAAAAAAACTAGCAAACGTTCTCCACATTGCTTTATTTTACTTTGTTAAGATTGGTCTTAACAAAGTTGATGACCAGCTAAGTTGCCACTGCCCATTCTGTCTGAAATCGATCACAGATTCATTTCCAATTTGCTACACATGCAAATAAGTTTGATAGCCTCATATATCAATCAATTGACATTCATACCCTGCCCCAGAAATCTAAGATCTTCTCCACGTTTGAAATAGTTAATACCTGTTGTACCTACCCAATCAAAACTACTGTTTTGACTACATTTCAACAGATATATACAGATCATAGATATCATATCTATCTATATTTGTTGAAATCTATATCATATCTATGATATAGATTTCAACAGATATAGATCTAAGCGACTGTGAGGAATAAATAATATAACTAACTGAACTAAATAATCGAAAATAACTTTATATAAGTAAAAAAAAGTAGAGCGATAAGAAAAAATACTTTATATCGTTAAAATGCGTGGGGGGTTAGAACGGTTATTATTGTCATTATAAAATATCTCAAAAACATAGATACATAAATACGACCGAAGCTAATAAATGCTTGTTAATAAAAATTGACTTCTTCATAAATCCTCAGTTGTTAAAGTTAAATTTTCATTCTGGGATTACTTTCCCAGAAGCCTTACGGTTATGACCAACAGAGGGATAGTAGGTAATGAGTTAACTACAATATAATTTATATCCGTTGATAATTTTGAATCTCTTAATTGAACTGCGCCGAATAACCGATTAGTAGCATATTCTGAATTATGCTGTGAACTTTGATATTTTAATTCATAATTTAATTTGCGTTAGTGTCACCGCTGTATAAATCCAAATTAATTCGTAATCGACATATACATTTTACCATCAAATCTGAAAATTGCAGCTCTGCGTATCTGAAACTAACACATTTCAATCAAAATGTTCTGTAACTATTCTGTACATATATAAATATGGAACGCAATGCATTTTAAGAATGAATATAAATTCACTTCTAATTGTCCGACTGTGTAAGAAGGAGATAAATATTTTTCGAGCGTATGTATGTATGTATGTTTATTGTTTTTTATTTGTGATGTACGACATATCTTTAGAATTGTCTCAGTTTGGAGTGTGACATAGGCTATATATATATATATATATATTTAAATGTCGCCTGTAAATAGGGTAAAAAGGAGGGGCGACTTTTTTACTATCATACCATTATGGGTATCAAATGAAAGCTAGTAAATAGCCCTTTCTAAAAATTTGTATATTATAATACTTTTAACTGACTATTTTGACGAAAACTCATATAAAGCGTTAAATAAAATATATAATTATGAACAAAAATTCGTTTTAAGCAATCGGGTTTGTTTTAATATGTCTAATAATATCACTAGTTTTATTGAAACCACTTGACATTTCGCATTCACGCCTAAATGTTGCTGTTATGCATGTATCATTTCGGTTTATGTACATTTTGTTCCTTTTATTTGCATTAAAATGGTTCGTATTTTTTTTAATATCATTATTTGTAGTCTTAGGTTATCACAAAACATTACGTGAACCCAGTACAACTCGATTCGTTTTTGTGTAATATAACTGAAGAATGAATATAAATAAAACGATTACTATTATTCTTGTCACAATTCTTGTCACTTGTGCAAGCCTTTACTTTTCCTGATACTCTTTTGATTTTTTTAAAGATCGTGGTGTGACGGTGATGTATTCACGATTTTTTTTGTAATGTTAATAATGGTTAGGTTCTGTTTTGTAAAACAGTAAGGCATGTAATGGAGACCACGCTTTGGCAAGGTAATGCAAAGAAGTATAGGCCACTCCAAACGAGGTGGACTATAAAATATGTGTTGGATCTATAAAAAACGTCGGATTCAAGACTAGTCGGAGAGTTACAGGTTATTCAAAACGCATGCGAGAAATAAAATTTTCTTGTATTGTGTCGAAGAAATAAATGGTAATCCTTCATTCTAGCCATTTTAATTACAAAGCTTGAAATCAGCTCGTGTTGATGTTCTGCGCTCATTTCTCATCCCCCGACATTTTGACATCATACAACCCTGGACACTACATACCGAGGACACTTATTTTTATAGAAGATTTTTTTTTTAATTTGATTACTTTTAAATCAATATTTGTATATTGAGTTCAATTCAACACAGCATCAGTACCCACTGCGGTCACCAACACGCATGCCAGACGCCATGACCATTGGGAAACAAACCTATTAGGAGAGACCTTTTCCCAGCAGTGGACTTCAAAAGGCTGATAGATGATTATCAAATGTAAAATAACGAAAATAGTCGTCACGGGACGCCTGGCAGATGTGAAATATCGTGTTCGTACAAGTAATATGCATAAAAAACAAGATTGCGACAGGAACTAAATACATAATGGAAATAACACCATCTACGAACGGCACCGCACAATAAGTCGAACTAACACCGCAGCCCGCTAGGTATTGTTCGATACATAATAGTTCCAAAATGTATAACAGATAGCATTAAAATAAATACGGCGTGGCGATCGCCATGCGTACAATCAGGTTTACGTACGCCTATAGATGTTTCACATCAAAAATTATATACCTAGCTAGTAGTGACTAAGCTATTTCATAAAACATAGTTTGATTTTTCTTACTGTGTATTAATATCTTTTTTATTATACCAAGAGAAACTTATCCGAGAAAAGTTCTTATGAAGCCTCAAATTTACGGAGTAGAGAAAAGGTCGTTAGGTATTGTTATCCCATCCAGTTCGGGTAAATCAAAGGTCATGGACCTTTACATTTTAGAAATGTCAATCTATAACGGATACCTAACTCTGGTTTAAGAAATATTTATATAAAAAATCTGACTGAGTTTTTACTGCTGAAATGTCATAAAATATTGTGTTGTATCATATCAATTTTTTCTAGCGTTGTCAGACATACTCAATAATAATTACTTAATGAGAGTATATTTTCTGCGGATTGCCTTTGGAAATATGAGATTTTAGAGATATTTCGTATAAAATGAGTGCCTGTAATAACTATGAAAAACATTTATTTAATACTTATAATTATTTATTGGTGAAATAAATAAATGAATAATTAATTTCATTTCGAGTGTCATACCGTCAGACCTCTTACTATCGTCACGTGCCATGTGGTGCACGATGACGGTTCGGATCATGTCGTTAAGTTTATTAAACCTACAATTTAGAAAATCTCAGGCAGTTTGTAATGTTTTCGAAATCGATCACTAATAAAAATGCCATTTGTGCACTTTTATCACACGGTTCTAAATAAGAATATTGCGGATGAGGTCCATTACCGAAAATACGTCTCTTTTATGGGGCGTTTATGGCTGTTGACATGTCTTAAAACTATGCACCTTTATGAACGATTTAAGGTGCACTACGAATTTCATGGGCAACGGAATGGCGTATGGTAAACACAATGATTAACATACTACAACTTTGACTGTGACATTTGTTAGAATAACGTCTGATGCAGTTTATACAAACCTAGGAATATGAGATGCCTTATTAAAAAGGAGTCTTTACTCGAGGGCTATGAAAAATCGAAACGTCGATTGCTTGGTCCCGCAAACTTTAGTGTTGAGGGAGAAAAAATGAATGTATATGTCCAATCTTATAAGGTTACGAAATATTGTTGCAAATTTAAGCAAAATTTTCTGAAATGCTTAACCCACACGGCATTCGTCACATGTCATGCGAACGCTTCTTGGCCTTTGGGTTAGTGGTTTCTCGACCAAGGCACGTCAGGGTCGCTGCTGAACGAAAGTCGAGTAACCTCTCGATGAAAAACTTTCACCTTATAATATTGGTAGTGTTCGACTGAAGGTTGATTTTTGGTCGAAGCCGAAGCTAAAGTCGATTGTTCGGCTATGGCCACAACCTTCGACTGAAGCCGAAGTCGAAGGTTTAAGAAATTTTGAATTGACTAAAGTTTTTTTTTATTTTTAACGATTTTTGTTTTTGTAGATAAAGATCTATGTTGATTGAATATAAATAACTTTTAGTTCGACAGTTGGAATAATGTAAATTTCAAACACAATTGGTGTCGCAAGTCCACAATGGAGTTTCACTTACCCTTGCGCTTCACCATCTCCATCGCGATATCGTATATTCGTTATAGTACATTCAATTTAGGTGCTTGCTAGAACCTTTGGCTTCGGCTAAACTTCAGCCCGTTTTGGCTGAAGCCAAAGTTTTTGCTGAAGGTCATTTTTTTTAGCCAAAGGAGGCCCAAACCGAAGCCGAAGCTTCGATCGGACACTCGATATTGGTAAGACAAGGTTAACCAATCCCATCTTACCAATATTATAAAGGCGAAAGTTAGTGAAGATGTATGTGTGATTGTTACTCTTTTACACAAAACGACTGACCGAATTTCGCTGTAATTTGGCTCACAGATAGTTTATGACCTGAATTAACACATGGAATACTCACTAACGTGGTAAACGTGACCGAACCGGACAAAGAAGAAGTCGAACTTTCGTGGCTGTTTTCACAAGCCCTAGAACTGTCAATTTTTATGATGGCTTTTATATGCTGTAAGAAATTCATGATGTATACAGAATAGCTAATCGGTAATTTGTATGCGTGTGTTGATGTCATCTAGATATAATTAGTACTATATAAGTATGTATTTCAGATAATTTTAATAATAATTTATTTGTGATTAAATAGAATGAACAATAATGTCGGTAGTTAGATAAAAAGATGTAAATAATACTTGTTTATCGCCTCCTATAAAAACAGAGTGTTCCGACCGTATTGGGTTCCTCAATAGCTTGTTGACAATGCAGCCAGCTACATACCTGACAAGGATGCACCAGCTTTACACAGACGCCCCAAACATATCCTAGACTACCCTGACGATAAGATCACGACAGCTATCGCCCTTCGGCAAGGGGAACCCCCACCCCGTCCCCCACACACACTCAACAACAACAGATTCTACACACACCGTTTCCGCCGGCGGAGACGAGGACCCCATTACAGCACACCGTCACAAGGTATCCCCACGTGATCGGTCGTGCATCACAAGTTCACAAGCATCACAAGAGGTCGGTACCTCACAGGAGGTGCCCTTGGGTCAGCCGCAATCCCTATTTAAACTAGAGAAGGCCAAGACTCCGGCAATAGCTGGGTCCGCAACCGTCTCTTCCTCTAGCGAAGGAGGAACGTCTAGGAACCCGGCAAACGGTGCCAAAGCTATCCCATTTATAGCTATTTGATCGAGACATTGACGGGTGCGGAGCTCCCTGACGTTCAAACGGCGACGGTTAACACGGACACACGTATAACTAGAGGTAAGTATAATTATTATTAAAAAATATAAAAATTAAAATTAACTAAATTAAAATATAGAATATATAAAGTTAATATAAGGTTATTAATATTATTTATTATTCTTATACAAATTAAAATACTATTATTATTTTAATCTATTAGAAATATGTTAATATATGTTAAAATTATGTTATATGTATTTTATTATCGAATTACTTATACTAATATTTGAAGATGGTAGAATTATTTGTGGTTCGACTCCGGAAGCACCACCGCCACACCTATTTCTGCCTCATAACAGCAGTGTTATGCGCTGCTGTGTTCTGGTCTGAAGGGTGTGGTAAGGGTGTGGTAAGACATAC
>MOOZ01001364.1:1170425-1181246 GCA_002930495.1 Cecropterus lyciades | reverse complement strand
TCAGACCAGAACACAACAGCGCATAACACTGTTGTTATTAAGCAGAAATAGGTGTGGCGGTGGTGCTTCCGGAGTCGAACCACAAAGAGTTCTACCACCTTCAAATATTATACCATACTCGGTAGTGTATCAGATATAAATTGCATAGGACTCCTTATATCATACATGTACCTAAAAATAAGGGTTCAGTAATCAGAAAATAATTTTTTGTAAGCATATTCTTGCACGCGCTTTCTGAAAACCTCATAAAAGTGAAAAATTATTTGGAAATTAGTATTAGGTTTTTATAACCTAGCTTTAGAAAGTGAGACACTTTTATGATCTGTATACCCTTCTCCTGCAATAAACTGTAGTCACATACAAACTGAGATGCAACTCCTAAGTTCATTTACAAATGCAATTTCTAAATCGCTCCACCGCAATGAAACACGAGGCCTAATCCATTAAGCCCTGCTATAAATAGACCACGTAATAAATCAACTGTTCAAACATGCAACAGTATGCGTAACATGACAGTAATTATGTTACTGTTAATGTGTGCAAGCCCGGCAATTTCCAGATTGTTAACGGATACGTATTCAATAGAATAATATGAAACGTATTCAATAGGATAATATGGAACGTATTCAATAGAATGATACGAACACGTATTCAACAAAGTGATATCATTTATTTAACATATCTTATAGGTTAGTCAAAAAAGATTTTGTTTCAAAATGCCGGTTAATATTTGATTGCAATTCGCTTTCATTTTATTATTATTCTGTAACCTATCCTAACCATTTCTACACGAAACGTTATAGACTAGTATATTAAACTCTATAAGATTGGTTAAATTATATTGGCAGACGTTCCATCGTGCAACATTATTTTCAGCCAAAAATGATACTGTGGAAATCCCTTGGTCGAAAGTAATTTTGCTACTTAAAAGTGCTTCTGATTGGTTTTGACTACAACATATACGTTACTATAAACTTTTTTACCAATAATAACTCTCCACTAAGCTAATAATACTCTCCAATAAGCATTTAGTTTCAAACCTAAGATAAATTATCCATCCTTGCATAAATAAATCTTCAATTTTTTTACACGCTGCGTCATAAGGTGAGTAATGTGCAAATCAAATTAAATATTTTTATTTGGATGAACAAGGGTACAAAAAATGTTATTGCAATCTAGGCATGTAAAATTTACAAAACTAATGATTAATTTTTTTAACAACAATATAATGATTGTTATGAATATTCGTCACAATTACATTACAAACATGTCACATCATTAAAAACAAAATGATATTAAATTAACATCAATTAATGTTGTTTGAGTGTATGTAAATATATATGGATATATGGCCACTGATTTGGCAATAACGGATTGTGACATATGACACACCATAAGAATCGAATCCATACACACACCATAAGTTTTAAAAATGACGCCAGTAAATAGAGGAAGGGACGATTGTTTTTTGTATCATGTATCATGAAAATATGGGTATCAAATGAAAAGTAATAAATAGACCGTTACAAAAACATATATATAAATAATATTTTTATGTTTCTATTTTGACGAAAACTCATAATAAGCGTTAAATTCAATATATGATAATTATATAATTATTTTGTATTGAACGTATAATGTATGTATTTATGTGTAATTATTATAAAAACAAAAACAAATTACTGCTATTTTTAGTTTTAGCAATTATCTCTATTTTTTCACATTTTTTTCTTGTGTATGAGTATATTTCCGTAGATACCTGTTCTATCATTAGAACCGTAATGTATGTACGTATCATTATGACAAACACACGGGAATGTGCAATTATGAACATCAGGAAGTCATGTGGAGTCAAGTAACATGGAATTCTGTGATATGCAAATAGTCTTATGATCCAATTTTACACGATGTAGTAATTTACATAAATATAAAACCGGCCAAGTGCGAGTCGGACTCGCGCATGAATGTTTCCGTATATTATAATCCGGCAAATAAATCGCGTTTGTTGTATGGAATCCATTTTGAATTTTTATTTTATTCTGTTTTTAGTTTATTTGTTGTTAAAGTGGCAACAGTAATACATCATCTTTGACATTGGTCAACTGTCTAGCAATCACAGTTCATAAGATACAGCCTGCTGACAGACAGATGGACAGACAGACGGACAGCGAAGTCTAAGTACATAGGGCCACTTTTTTAACCTTTGGATACGGGACCTTAAAATTTATGTCTCAATATCTGCCTACAAAAGTTTGCAAAATTGTACGAAGTTATATAAAACACAAACAAACATCCATCTAAAAGGGCTACTTAAACGGTCCATAAGATTGCTTTTTTACTTTGCGTGGGAGAAGTAGGAGCATTTACATAATAATGGCTATTGAATTATGCATGGGGAGGTCGGCTTGTGTCCCTCTAGCGAATATTGACAGTGGTTGCACCTCCTACGATGTGCACTTCGATCTAATAGACTTACTTATGTAATGGACAATTGAAAATTGGACCTATTGTATTCAAGGAGATTGTAAAGCTGGAAGATCTGTGATAGATTAGTGCCGTGATTAAGAGTTTCCTTGAAACCATTGTATACAATACATACAAAGTATTGTCATATAAAGTAAATAACTTTTACAGTATAGCACAATATGTTGTGGCTATATTATAATTTTGCATATTGTATAAAACGTTAAACCAAATATTTATTTCTTACCAAGTGCCTGAATACAAAGATTCATGATTTTATCTTTAACATTAAAGAACTTCCAAAAAAATTTACGAGCCTCTTTGCGATAAAAGATGTCCTTTCTCAAATTCAAATCTATCTCTGTACCAAATTTCATTAAAATCGGTTTAGTGGTTTAGGCGTGAAAGCGTAACAGACCGAGAGACAGAGGTACTTTTGCATTTAAAAAGTAAGTAGTAACATTAATTAAAAATCGTAAAACTTGATATGACTAAATGTTAACTCAAGGTATAAATTAAGTAGTATTGATATCATGCAATTTCGTACAAACGTAATTTAAAAGTTTAAAAAAAATATTTTAATTATTAATCATAAATATCTAATGACGTATTCTCAATCCTCTTAGCTATCAATAGACACAAAAAACTTTTATTTTTATTATATGTATGGGTGAATAATAATAATATTTTTGACATGGGTTAAGCCTTGAAGATTGGAAATTATAATATATTGCTACTGACATATCAATACGTAAAATAAGATTACGTTTAAGGCGAAGGCGAAGTTTAACTTCATTTTACGTACGCTTTTGGTGGCTATAAGTACATAGAATTCCATTATCTTTATTTGAACACGATAGGGGCTTGAGATGGCAGATAATGAGCTTGCTTTGTTTAATTCGCTTATAAAGCGTTTGTTCAGACGTTTAAAGCATTATGATCGAAGAGTAGGTACTATCGCCTTACAGTTTTAACGACCAATCACAAGTGAGTGAAACGACGCCGAAAACTAAATCCTTGACGTAGCAAATCTGGTGATTTATCGTTTAATATACAATAAGATATAATTCTGTTGCTTTGTTTATTTAGAAAGGACCAGATTTAAACCCTTTTGGGATCGACTATAGAAGTCTCATAACTTCAGTATTAAGCGATGTTCTATTCTAGTTTGAAGGGTGTTGTATGGCAGCCATACATATTCGAATTATTCCAACTTACTCTTAAGGGGTAGTTACATGTTTGTGGTCCAACTCATATACTAATCATATCTTGGGTAGACAGATGTATGCTCATTTGCATATATGACCTTAAAAATGTTTTTTTCTTCTTATTTTAAAATATTAATTTTAATGAACACACATCTGTGTTATACTTTTTGAATTTCAATTTAAGTGTTCAACATACATTTTATTTCACATAGAAGTGTACTACCCTTTACCTACACGAGTTTAATGCATATACGGTTGCCAAATAATCTTAGTACCCATTGTTGGCATCAACGAACAATAGGTAAAAATACGGTCGCTAATCTCACTCTACATAATACTGAAAATATTTGCCAGCCAGTTTTTTGCTTTCACAGCCAAAATAAATGAAATGGCGCTTGCACAAACGTGCACCTAGCCAAATGGACAGTTGGAAAACAAACGAAATTGGTCGGGTCAGGTATATATTTTAGTATCGTTATCATTTATTGATTTATGAAATGATAATTTAACTTCTATAAAAAACAAGTAAGTACTTGTAAATGATATTAGGTGATAAGTGAAGATAACATGACTCCCTGTTATCATTAAAAACCGTCAAAATCTATCTGATTTTATTAAATATAAGGAACAGTCCAAACATTAGATTTTATCATGTTATAATATGTTATACTATTTTAATACATAGTGATAGTAAATTACTTGTATTGTATCTTTATCTTTATCATGATTGTCTGTACCAGAGCTTTCTGATTTAATTTAACAAAGTTCAAATTAAAACACGTTAAACTCATAATGAATTCGAAGATATTTTAAAGAAAGGCACGAAAAAGTTCTGATTCTCATTATTTAAGATATTGTAAAAGAAAGTTACAGTTTCTGATTGAGAACATGGATTTTATATTATTTTTAATTTTCCTCATCTTACTTATTGTTAGAAGGTAGAATTGGTTGCGATTTGATCTTTTGTATGTATGATATATGTATATAATAAAATCTAAACGAGAAAGGATGCTCACTCACTCACCTATAGATTAAACATTGCAAAGCCTAAACTGCTTAAGATAGGAATATATAATTTTAACAGGGGGTTCATTGATGGCGTGAACATTAACTAATAATAATTTTGTCATATTTTTCCCCTAAAGGGATTAAATAGAGGACGAAAATTTTTATCAAAATTCCATCAATTTTGTAGCAATCTCAATAAAACTTAGTATTTAGGTTTCTTGTATATAAAAACAGTAGCCTTATAGCAGGAATATAGCTGCTATATTTTTAAGCAGAACTACAAAAATTTACATAGACTTTCTAATAAAATTTTCAAGAGGAGCATATTAGGAAACATGTCTTCATCATATCCAAGTAACAAGTAGGAGTTTATGAACTGATAATGGAGATGGAATGGTAGCCATTCGTTATAGGATAAGCGAGAATGCGCAAAAAAGGCCGATTTTCAACCACTCGGCTATCACTGCTGTGTTTTATTTACCATATCATTATGGTAATGTTTATTTGAACAGTCAACAATGTTTATGATGTGCGAGATTAGAGGTTAGTTTCCTTAGCCTTCTTAGAGACTCCTCCTCCTTTTTGAGGTTACCTTTTTTAACTCCCGACGCAAAAAGAGGGGTGTTACAAGTTTGACTGCTATGTCTGTCTGTCTGTGGATACGCTCCTAAACGGGTGAACCGATTTGGTTGATGCGGTTTCTTTTGTTAGACAGTAGGTTTCTGGGTGCTGGTTCTTAAAAATATTTATCAAAATCGGTTCAGTCAGTTATTACATATAGATGGTGAATGGAGTGGTGAAAAATCAAATATTTTTTAATATACACAAATGGGGTATCAAATTAAAGGGTATAATAAATAACTAACGTTTAAACATGTTTTACTAAAATCGGCTTAGCTATTTACTAGATATAGGGGGTTAAAGTGAGGATGAAAAATTCAGCGTTGTCAAATATACCTAAGTGAAATGTTTTATTAAAATCGGTCCAGCCAGTTACTAAATATGGTAGTTCAAAGTGGGGAGGAATAATAGAATAGTGGCAAATATACCCATGTGAGGTATCAAATGAAAAAGTATCACGAGTATGCAATAAGTAAATGTGTTTCACCAAAGTTGGTTAAGCCATTTAGTAAGTATAAGGGTGAGAATGGGGAATAATAATCGAACATTGTCAAATATACCCAAGTAGTGTTTCAAATATACAGGCAAATAACTAAGCATACAATACCAAATGTTGTCCAAAATATTAAAATTAAACTAAATTAAAAAATTAAAAACCCCGATTAGAATTATGATTATGATTAGATGGCAACCATTTAAAAAGTCAAATATAATATTTATAGATGAACTATCAAATTCGAGCGAGTTACACCTTTATTTTAATTATATAAATATAACATTTGCTCCTTAAAATTGTACTACAACGTCGCGGCGGAAGGGTACCGCTTAACTTAGTCAGACTATTCCCTTTATTCGATTGAGTATCTGTTTATTTATTAAATTAAAATAGTCAAGCCTGTGAATGTGACGATTATCCAGTCTCCCTATTTTATTTTAGGTAGGTAGGTAGGTATCTAGTCTCTAAACTTACTTAACTTTCCAATTTTTAATTGTGATATTGATATTAATTCCATCATCATAATCAGTGTGTTTATAAAATCGACATCCGGTGCTACTGCTGCTGGAAACAAACTTTCTCTTACAACTACTGAATTGTGCATTTTCCAGGTTATATAACCATACTGTTTCGACCGGGAAGGGACCAACGCTATACGTATTTTCATCGTGAAACAATTCTCATATTTCAGGTGTGGTTGCCAGCTGAGTTTTATACCATATAGCCCACCATTTCAATCCTCAGAAGAAGCAAGACATCTCTAATTGACTTTCAAATAAAATCCCTATACTGTATGAAGTTGGTTATAGATGTTCATGAGCGGTAGTGACTCGTTTGCTGTTTTATCATTATAAAAAATGCGTCATTAACCACGCTGATCTATCATGCTTTTCGAAACTGTCCATACAAAATATACAGTACAAACGTAGCTTCGAAAGTACACAGATGATTACAAAATTCGACCACATCACGACTGAGCCTGTTCTCCAAAGCGTAACATTTTCGAACTGATAATAGCTAGTAGGCGCTCAAAAGTTCTTGTCCTAAAGGAATGTATTTTCACACAATAATTTTTAAATTATTAAATTCATCTTTGTATCATAATTAAATACGATTCATCATAATATGATAAAAATTAATACAATATCTGCGCCTTCAATCCAATCTAACGATGCCGTAAGCGCAATCTACTTTTAACTTTAACCATTTTCAGTTTTTATTATTTCCTTTCGCAATAATCGTATCTAGGTTTGCAAATTTAAGCTCTTTGTTAGACTACGATTCGCGAGAATAATTTCTGGATGCAATTCCAGCTTTAATTTGAACGGGGAGATGCCGTAGGCGTTTTGAGGCTGGCTAAAATTAAAAACGTAAAGATGTTTTTGTCGAGCGCAATTATGTGAGCGTTGCTAGAAAATATAAGATCAGAAAATGTTTAAGGAATCCGCGAGCTCAACTTAAACCGTTAATTATGTTATATTATTTTGTTCTATTTTTTTATTTGAAATAGAATCCTTTTTGGTTTGAATCTGAATGCACTTTCGCCACACTTTATTTCTTATCTTAAGCTACCTAAGGCTGTGTTTTGAAAAAATTATCTAATAAATGGATAAATGTGAGTCCAACCGCACGTGGAAAGTTCTGTTCCACCATTTTTTTTGCCATCGTTATGATAGCATCTATAAAATTATTCTTTTCTGAAAATCTATCTATTGTTATATAGTATTATTGAAGATAAACCCTCTTCGTTTTTATTTATTTCTTAATTTTAATGTTTGTTGTTGTAACAGCCATAGTGTAATACACACTCTTTGTACAGTTGTGACAGACGGACTGGCAGCTGACTCTTTGTTATAAGGTTATGTTTTTCCTTACCTCATCCCATTTGCGAGGTAGTATAACGAGTATGGTTCGACCAGGGATGTACCACCGTCACACCTATTACCAGCGTGAAGCAGTTCTTGCGTTTCGCTGGAAGGATGTGTTTGCCGACTCACTTTCAATTGATGCGACCATTTTAGTCCTTGAAAAGCAGCAACGCATCTCTGATTGTCTTCAGATAAAAGCCCTGTTTTATATGAAGGTGATTACAGATGTTCATGGGCGGCAATGATATGCTCGTTTACTACTTCAATCTTATAAAACAAATCCCATTAAAAACCTCATTTAAGAATATATGCTTCAGCATATATTTCAACCCTCACCGTCTCAACACAACGTCTTTATTAAACGTGAATCTGCGAAATAAAGAACTCTTTTAAATGCTTTCATTTTGACACATTCATGTCGGATTTGCTTTCACCTTTCATAATTCATGCGGAACGTGACCGGCCTACATTTTTAGACTTGATATTAGTACACGCATCAGCTTCAGGCTTCAGCGAAGGAATATTTTAAACGACTATCCCCTTTTGAAAATACATTATTACACTAACAACATATGATTTTAGATCGCTTTAAGTTAGACTAAATATTTAAATCCTTGTGTATTTTTTCACTTAACATATCGCTGCTTAGCGTGAATAACAACAGAACACAAAAATGCAAATTTTACAGGAGAGCAGGTGAATATTAAAAAATGCTCTTGTTTTTATTCTTTCATGAATGAAGTTGAATATATAAAATAGAATTATTCACAGCGGAGTTAAATAATAAAACGGATAAAACTGTATCATTAACTTAAAATTTATGAATTTCTAAATTTGCGATTTATGCAAAGCAGCGGTGATAATATTTATTTAGTAATATTTTCGTTTGCATCTATTGCCACTAATCAATAGATGCAGGTGAAAAAATTATTTATAAATACCTCAGGCTTTCGTGCAATCGCTTTGAAACTGGTCATCCTGATGCATTTAGCATTATTCGAACGATTCCAAATGGTCCCGTGACCACGCTTTCTGCACTCATAGTCCCACACTAGGATTTCCTCCTGTGTCGTGGGTGTTATGGACACACAAAGACAAATACACATAGACCCAGACGCAGAACAGAAATCTTAACCGTTCAGATTTCTGTCTGGCCGGGGATCGAACACGGGACCCACCGCGTGTCAGACCGATATGGTGACCGCTCCACCACGTGGGTCGTCTATATATAATATATATTCTTATCGCGGATTTAAGTTTAACAGTATATAACAATTTAAAATTTGGTTTACTGTTTTAAAATATTGCGCCTGGTTTGAAATACAAAACATGCGATGCTTCGGTATATTATTTTTTATATTGGAGATTTTTTAAGTGTTCAGGCGTTATGGGCGCCTCTTAATTTAAAAAAAGAAAACGTCAATTGTCAAGCGCTAACGTAACGGTTATATTTGATTCATTCGCCTTTCCGATCGTCATCGACGACACACAGATTGTAACTTGCTTTAAAAACAATTATAGAGGTTGTCCTAGCCAAATGATTTTTATTTGCCACCTTATGTAACTAAATAAATTAAGGTTTTATAACTCTTTGTGGTTCGACTCCACAAGCATCGTCGCTACAACTATTTCTGCTTAATATCAGCAGTGTTATGCGCTGTTGTGTTCTGGTCTGAAAGGTCTGGTGACGTAGATAAACGAATACTTATCGTTAACGTAATACTTATCCAAGGCGTTCCAATTTAGTCCTAGTAAATTAAGTAGTACTAGTAAATTACAGGTGTCCACTTACCGGACGTCGGGTGGACTGCATTCTCGTTTGCTACTTCTATATTAAAAAACAAACAACCTATATTTCGTCTACTCCAATGCGGATTAGTGATAATACCGCCTACTAGTGACAACAAGGCTTTTATTGATTCGTTTATTTTTTCTTGGTTTATTTACAATAATGAGAGAGATTACTAAGGGCCTCAAGGGACATCATGCCTATTGGCATTCTCCAGGAGTTAATCCTTGGTTGGTTAAAGAGCGTTGCGTTAGGAACTCCAAGCTTAAAACCAGTATAACAGAAACATCATTTATTAAATATGTATTTAAAAAATCTTATAAACAAGTATATTTTCACATAAATTACATACTTATATACATACACATACAATTATATTCTATAGTAAAATGAAATAAAAATAGGTATACTTATTACTTAACAACTACCTATGCATATATGACAACATTGTGTAAATGATAACATCTTTAAAAATATCAAAACATTACCACTCTTAATATTATATTTATCAAAGGTCGTTCGAGTTCGTATCCTGTTTGGATTAAACATGTAATAACTCAATAGGATCAATAGATTCGGAACAAGCTGGCCGAGACACACGAGTGATAAGAGCAAAAATCTTATTTTTAATTTAGAAGTATTGAATCGTAAAGATCACTTTCACCATATTTTTTTTTTTTACAATATTATGTTAATAATAAAATAATTCTATTCTAGCGTAACTATTAAACACCTATTTCTAGCGTAACACCTATTTCTAGCGTAAAGCAGTTTTGCGTTTTTGTGGAAGGGTGTGGTTGCGGGCTCACGTATATACCTATTAAGCGACCGTCTTAGTCTTCGAGTACTCTCGAGGACTAAGACCGACGCTTTATATACGCAACGTGATTGACTCCTTATAGAACCTCTGTTCTGTATGAAAGTAGCAGACCCGTGCCCACTTCGTTGGGCATTAAAAACTTTTTTGATGTGGTTCTTAGTATGTTAGGGGTTATGTTTTGACCGAGTATGTTACATATGTATCAATGTGCCAAATTGGCATGCAAACATGCCAATTTGGCGAAACATGTACGCTCTATTATGTAAAATCTTGGTATAACTACCTTTGTTTGTTACCTTTCAAGTGAATATTAAAATGATTATGATTATTTTAATTCAGTTCAAGACTTCTTTGTATACAATATTTGTTGTAGTGTTATTATCTGGCAACAAAATGTATTGTTTTTCTGCATATCTAACCAGAGATAAACCAACATAAAATATATCTGACTATGGGAAAAACACGCTTCATCACTACATAGTATAAAACAAAGTCGCTTTCTCTGTCCCTATATGTCCCTTTGTATGCTTAAATCTTTAAAACTACGC
>MOOZ01001364.1:1103356-1124535 GCA_002930495.1 Cecropterus lyciades | reverse complement strand
TTGTCTCAAGATAGTCAAACTGTTTGCAATACATGGAAATAATACATGTTGTCATATACAAATTTACAAATAAAATATTTTACATGAGACTCCTAATATAAAATAAATCAGACGACGACAAACCTTATCCTACAAAGAACAAAAAAATATAATACATAAGAAGAAATTGCGATGAACTTCGCTAAAAAACATGTTTCGTGAAACATTACGTTGTTAATTAGTTAAGGAAAAATACATTTGTACGTCTGCCCAAATGCTCCTTTTTCGTTACTACGAGAAGAAAGAAACTGAGTTTAAAAATTACAGCTCTTAAATAAAACTATCTTATTTCGCACGATAACAGTTATTCTAATTTACAGAAAGTATATTTACTTTGACAATGGTTCATACGGTGGGGCTTGGCTGGTTAGATGGTACATGGTCCCATGTGTTGAATAACAAGCAATTTTGATTTATTTTTCAAGTTGTGCTTTATTTATTACTTAAATAAGATTACTCCAAGAGGGGCTAACAGCAAAGCTAGAGTCTTGCCGATGGAAGAGGCGCTGTTGCACGCGTCGTATTCACAGGTTTCACAGAAGGATGTAACTTCGTTGGGTCCATTTGAAGTGTTCGGGCACTGCGCCGTGTAGTCATCTTGACGCTTCCATGTGCATCCGCGGGAAATTATCAGCTGGCCATTAACTGGAAATATTAAAAAAGTCTTATAAGCAAATTTATCACAACTCGAGTAAATATTGTAGGTAACGATAAAAGCTATGGGTGTTATACATATGTCTAAACTGTGGATCCGTTTGACTGTCTGCAGCATCGTAAGTTTTAAAGGCATAAATTGATTTCGGCTCACTGCATTTTTTTGTTTGAAAAGTAATTTGATCGAGTGTTCTTAGCTATCATTAAAAAACATATGTTCAGCTTTTTGAAGATCACCAGCTCTTTTCTAGCCACTGTAAGTAATACTAGTTTACTGTGGCGTTTTTACAAATTGTATCCATAATTTTAATTTATTTTTTCTAACCTGCCTCATGAGATAGTAATAGCAATGATACATTTTTACCCGATGTTCGGGTAGAATTTTGTAATAAGTTTTACTCTAGCTTATCGATGAACTTAAAATTTTAAACATTATACATCATATGCAAAATAATTATAAATGAGTATAGAGACTCGGAAAGATGACTCCCGCCTCAATTCAGAGTCAAATAACCAAACCAATAGGGAATTTATCTCTGATTTGGGACATCAATCGCTGAATCGCGAGGACAAATGTAATGTATATGATCTCAGAAGCATTAACTCATTTTTTTAAATTATGTATAACTAATAGCTAACTTTAGTCCCTGTCGAATCATAAAATATAAAAGTGTCAAACTGGGCGAAGGATTGTGTTTACCTAACTGATAACACTGATACCTTTAGTAAATAAGAACTATTCATAACATTGTAAAAGATAAGCAGGTAGTGTAGGCAGATGACTGATCACGACTTAGCTCATGCAATAATAAGGCGGCAACATGATATTTGCGTAGGTTTTGCATAATTTGCAATTTTGCAATAAATGAAATTGTGAGGAAGGTTAACACACTACTCAGGTGTATACTCAGGTACATGAGATAATGGATGATCAATTGCGTGCAATTTAATATTTAATTATGTATCAGGTAGTACGCATACTGCGTATCAGTAACATATCCAGGAAAACAAAAAAATCTTCGTAGTTGAACTTTGAATATATTTATTTTATATCCAATATTATACTCTCTTATAATGAAAAAAGCTTCAAACATAAGCTACTACATTGGCAAGTTGGTAGGCTGCTGTGTACATGTTCGAAGGATATATAGCTGACATAATGAACTACGAAGTTAACCTTCTCCGTCTGAGAGGAAAAACATATGTAGATACTAGTCAAACATTGGGATAATGTAATGCCATCGTAGGTAATAATTATAATACAGTAAAATAAATACATATTTATTTTTCTGTATTATAATTATTACTTTGTTGTTATTTTATTGTTTATTATTATTTTGTTGTTATTTGTACCAAGCTAAGTGGTGAGATACTGAAGTGAGTACTAATTTAGGTAGGCAAAGGATGTGACCATGAAACATGTTAGTTTTCCCAAAGGGGGCGAGTAACAAAGTCGTGCAAACTAAACGTTCACGTTGCAAAGTAGAGCAATTAACATCAACAATAGAATTGTATGAACTGTCCATTTCCGTACCATACACTGGTTTTAAGATGACATAGGTGTTATTAGAATAAGTGTGCATGACAAAAACACTTATTTACAACGACTAGGCTTATCAGCCCATCAGTGAGTGCGTGTCAAAAAAAAATTATACCTTTGAAACCTATGTAACAAACAGGATTTGACTAAAAACTTTATCATACCCTAACGACCGTTATTAACAATCTTTTTTTTGTCTATAGACATTTGACAATGTCTGCATACAAAAAATAAATTTTGTATTGTAAGTTTATCCGCAGGCCTTATCCGCGAAGCGACAAAAGTTGAAAACAGCAGGGACGGTGTGTGGTGCGTCACTTGTATATAAAAATGATATTGTTTAAGAAATACTATTAATAAGTGTGATCGGACGAAGATGTAATAAATATTTCGCGAATTTAGACCTACACTTATTTTATTTTGACCAATAATATACGAAATTACTAAATATTTTTGTTTTTATTATTTGTTAAGCAGTATCGCCTGTCCGTTTAAGTGGTGTCGTAAAAAGGAAAATAAATTTTATTGACGGAGGTAAAGAAGGTGCAAAGTTCACCACTGAAGGAGTTTTATATCAACAGGTAGAAACGAGTTACATTCTTAGGTAAATTACATACAATTAGGCATTATTAATTTCTAATATTCAGTAGTAGCATAAAATCCGTAATTTTTACATCAAATTCCAACCAATATCCTCAGAAACATACATTTTAGCACGGTGCATGAGACCATTTGTTATAGTCACCATACTTGACTATGCGTGTAGATGGTAAGACTAAGCCGGTACTTTTTTCCTCTGTAAGTGATTTTATAGTTCCTCTTTTACATTAACGGGAGGACTTAATGATGCTATTCTGAACAATGTCAACAATGTGGCAATATTAGCTTTTGGTTATTGATAGATCTAGGTACTTACTGAATTTCTTCTGTTTTTTGCAAGTGGATTTAGATGAAGTAAGGTAGGGGTAGGACGCGCCGGTTGTGGCATCACAATTTTCCAGTCTGAAGAGGTAGGAATTTTCTGCTTGCGCTGGCGTGAAGGGATCGTTGCAGAGCTGGTTCAGGTCCGATGAACATGTCCAACAACGGACCAGTTCACCTGAAATAAAAACATACTGATTAAGTACATTTCTAATGCTATGTCTCAAATCTTCAACACTTTAACAATAACGTTAAATGTTCAACATATAACTTAGCATGAGATGGTGTCACAATCATTAAAGACAAATGACTATAACTACCTAACTACTTCGCCGAGTTGCGTGGCAAAGTGACTACAAGTACAAAGAGGGATATTAATTTAGATTTCTATTAATGCAGTGATACGAGAAATGTAAATAATATTTGTAGATTTCTGTTGTAAGTAGGTTTTTTTCTACGTTTTTATATGCTCCTGGTAAAAATTATGACGTGATGTAAAAAAGCACGTGTAACTAGTTACGAGCTTAATAAAAATAATTTTACTACCTAATTACATAATAGTCACCATATATAGCATGGTTATGATTAATAACATTTATTGGGTATAGGTTAGTAGTAGCACCCTTAGGATTCAGTTTTAATTCCCCACAGAAAGTCTTTAACCTTAACCTGTTGCTAATATATTTGACCGTATAATAAATAAATATACTAAATTACTTTATAAGCCACAAGGGAACACCTAGCATGACTATAAATTAATAACATAAAAGAAAGACATTTCGTTAACAGCTAATACCCTTATAATTATTTGATTCTTAAATAAACGTTTCCGATTAAGAGTCTCTCTTCTAAAAGGCAGTTAAAATGTATTAATGTGAAATACAACTTGAGTAACCTGCATCCACCTGCCTTTGTCCATGTTTAATTATCGTTAGTTAAAAGGGTCATGGTTAGGTCATAGTAATTATAAGATACCTGCTGGATGCATGCTGGACGCTGTTCATAGATTTATAGGTTCATAGGTTCATAGAATTTAAAAAACAAAAATATAAAAAAATTAAAATATGTAAAATTACTATAAAATAAAAATGCAGTTGTACTTAGAGTTAACTTCAAGAGTTTTGGAAGCACTGGAGATTTTACATATTCTAATACAACTCATTCATTTTGAGTTACTCATTCGTATATTTGTCTATTTGAATAATAATAATATATCTTATTTGAATAATAATATTAAGATTTAGATTTTATCACGGAGAGCGAATGAGACGGTATATTACCACGGTACAAAAACCAGTTGTATTGAACATAGAATGAGAACGAATTGCAAATTTAAAACATGTTTTATTCAATAATTCAGAAAAACAATTAGGTTTACATTATTACTCGGGTTCTCAAGCATTAAATATTTTAAAACATTTTAACTGGAATGTTACGTAACGATGACTAACCTGGGACAAGGTAGCTAAAGACAGTTATGGAGTGAAAAAAAAACAGAAAACAATATAACGTCGTCAATTCAAATGTGACTTGATTTAATAAAGATTGTAGTCTCACATTACCTCTTTTGCATATATATCTCGCACATAATACATAGAATGAGTGAGACTCAAATAAGAATGTTGCCATTTCAGATTGACTCGGATAATATCTGCAATATGCAATATAACTGTTAATCAAATTAAACAATCGTCTTTAAGTTAGTAGGACCTCTGGTGTCAAATCGCACCCTCATGAGTCATATTAGTAACTTTATTTACATGTATGTATTTGTAAATTTAGTAACTCTTTAAAATCGTTTTAAATAGGATGAGGTTCTTAATGATAATTGTATTTTTATAGTATAAAAGTAGCAAACGAGCAAGCATTCCACCTGATGGTAAGTGGCTACTGCCGGATATCTGTAATCAACCCCAGGTAAGATCAATGTTTCACCTAAAGTTAGCCACAGATGCGTTGCCACCCTGAGGACTAAGATGGAATGCCTTGAAAAAGTATGCCTCCCTTACCACACCCTTCAGACCAGAACACAACAGCGCATAATACTGCTGTTAGGCAGTTTTAGCAGTTAGTTGTTTAGGCAGAAATAGGTGTGGCGGTGGTGCCTCCGAAGTCAAACCTCAAGGAGTTTTACCACCTTCAAATTAATTATTGTGTAATTTATACTGTTTTCGATTATCAAGCATTAAAGTAATTATATTGTAATCTACGTAAGATTGTAGTACACCTTAATTAAAATAGTTTTATGTACCTAAACTGTGTCTAATGACTTTGTTCAATAAGAACGGGTTGTCCTTAACTGTGAGTCAGGCGTAATTAAGTATTAACGTTGTTTTATTTTATTACGATACAAATAATTTGGTTAAAACAACGAGGATCAAACAATGGAAATATAGAAGGATACGACGACCAACAGATTTATTAGTAATTTTTTTAATAGCAAAACATATTCAGTAGTAAGAAACTCTTTATAATTAAAACTATAATATAGCAAGCATAGCCGTTGACAATAAATAGTGTAATTACTTAATTAATATTTAACAAAGCTGCAGAAGAAGTACAGTTACCTTTTTATATAACGACTTTATTTTACGTTTGACTGATCAAATATACAAACTTTTATAGCCACCGTTATTATAAAAAGTTCAACAATCACACTGCATAACCTTCGATCTTAAGATTTGATCAGAAAAACGTTCACGTATAAGTAGATACTCAAGGTTCTCACAGAGAATCGAAGAATCGTTTTTACTACTGACACGCTACGATGAGATCTTACAATAGAACTCATTAAGTACCTACAGTTTGTTATACATATTTGTTGATTTTCTAGCGACGTAGTTAGCTGTGTGACTGTAGTTGAATTTGTTATATTCTGTGATTCATTTCCATTGTTAAAACCGTTTAAGACTATAAAGTGTCGATATATTTAAATAGTAGGGGTTCTCAGTAATCTGTAGATAACCCCACATCTCGACCTTATAGCATCCCTAGTATAACCTCAATGGAAGAATTTATTGAATAAGAGATAATTGTCGATTGGTGACCTGAAAACGTCAGTGGGTAACGGAGGGATGCAGGGGGCATAAAGCCAGCTTGATAGATGCAAGCTATAGGAAAGGCAATGAAAAGAAAAGCAGCAATGAGCCTTCAAAAGTTGATACATATATAGGTATTGAGACATAAATAATCTGGGTTACATAAATAGTTCGATTTACATTATCTTCAAAGGAACTCGTGGTTCTTCGTTGCTTGTTAAGTTATGTACTGATGATTTATCCTCATCGTGTACCTAGTAATCATTTCATCTATCCCATTTAAGTATAATTCGATACAATAAGGATTGTAAAAATCGAAATGACAGTTTTTGTGTTTTTTCTCATTCACAAAAAATACCTAGCGAAAGAGAATTAAGGTACAATTTTAGGTACTCGACTATCAATTACCGTACCTATATATAAATATTAAATTAATAAATTACTGATAAACGGAATGTCATCTCTAACTTACGTCAGAAACCCAATATCAATACCTTCGTAGAGAACAATGCTCCTATAGAACTGTAAATGGTATGATACTGTGAATAGGTACCTAAGTTTGTTTGCTTGTATTGTGGTCAACAGTTGCTCAACGGTGACTCCGATGTATGCGAGACACGTGCAAGCAAATACTCTGGTCTTGGTTTGGGGACCCTGCTGTGATATTTTACTGTTACTCAATTTTAAATGTGATAACGGTTTAAAGTAATAGATTCTATCGCATAGCTCAGTGAGTTATTCGTATTTTTTAATATGCATTGTGGTGTTAGCCTTGAATAGCATTATTCTTACTCTTATCGTGGATGCGGTAACAAGCGACTAAGAGACGAAATTCGGGTGATAGGCAGGAGCGTCTTTTTTATAAAATTTACACTACAAACTAGAACACAGCAACATTGCCGTTATAAGGCAGAAACAGAGACCCTTGATGCCTCCCGAGGAATTATGGAGTGTTCTACCAGTTTCCAATAACTAAAGGCCTACAATCGAGCATTATGCATATGGGGAACATGCCTAAAGTGTTTCGTGGCAACTTTATCTTATTTAAGTTATATAACGCCGTTCATAATTTTATATTTCAGGTGTGTTTTTCTTGCTAAAATCCCTTTTATTGTCCTTTACTGAGAAGGGATTCCTCCTTACAGTTAAAGAAATGATCATACTTCACCAAACCATTTCCATCGGGATTGGAGTATGAAGATAAAGACTAAGAAGAGGGATTACCGAAAGCGAAATTAAGTTTCGCTTTTCGAGAATACTCTTGTTCTACATACATTTAATAAAAAATAGTAGCTTGAAAACACAATTATTAGCTGTAAAATATTGTTTATTGTGCGATTGAGGGCACCAGGTCACAACATGCACAGGTGTGTACACAATTGATTTGTATGGAACCGAAGCAGGTGCTTCCATTTGGTACAAATTCGATTGCGTGATCGGTTCTTATTTCGGTTTGAATTTAATTAAAAGCGTGCATTGACAATAAAACTGGATTATTGAAATTACTTCCTATTAGATTACCTCCCTTGCACAGTGTTAAAAGGTCAAAATAAAATAGTTTATATCAGCTAACATTGCATGCGGTGAAGTGCTTAACTCACTTGTTGCAGGAAACAAGGTTATAATTGAAAACAAATGTGTTTATTAATCATGTTGTACATGGAAAGTTACGTCTTTTTGTTTTTTGAATATAATTGCACGACTCCTTTTTTATCTCTGTTAAAGTAGCGTTAATATTTTATTTAGTAGATTTTATCTTTGCTGCATGAGCTGCATCTGGTTTTTTCAATAATTCTCAGTTATCCTGGACCAATTAGAAAGTAGTTTTAGAAATGGCAAACAGGAACAATTTTTTTATTTATATCTTGAACATTTCGTAAACGCATCCGGCTTGGATGCGTTTCTCGGACAATTTGCTAATTAATAAATAGACGAAGTATCCAACCAATCTTGAGTTTAACTAAATGCCATAAATTGAGGTTGGTGAACACATTTTTTTTTAGCAATTATTATAGAAATGGTGAATTGTTATATGGGTATATAGCTATTTAATTGAAATACAAAATATGTTAACAATAATACATTAAAGATTCATTTCTCAACACTTTTAAAAGTAATATAGGGCGTTAACACCTAATCTAAGTCATCTAGTTAATTAACTTTCGCCGAACCCAGGAACCATCTGTTACTAAGTTATCGTGTCAGTATCTATTAAGTTACTAATGGTATAGAATATTAAATAGGTTAATGTGATAGCAAATTTATAGGCCTATCTGGTAGTACTGATATTGTATTCTATTTTAATTAATTGTAATAATGGCCCAACGTAACTACTTCTATTTTTAGTAACCTACTGGCTTTATATTCTGCTATTCCATTGCTATTCGAAATTTAGGTTTGTAATCAGGTTACTACTGTAGAATACCTGTGTCACCTTTGGGTGAGAAGAGCTTAGAGCTCCGGTAAAATGCAGAATTTTATCGGGCGATAGTTTGACCGGCCTTTTGATCAGTATGCGGAAGTATTCGTATGCATGTGAACACATTTCGAAGACTAGCAACTGGATAGAAAAAAAAGGGTGCGTGTATTTATGTACGCGCGTGAGAAGTTATACTTCTTTGACATCATTAAATAACCAATAATAAATATTTAAGATCAATAACATTATTTCGAGCATAATATAATGATAGAATAGTTATTATTTTTTGATACATAGTAATAACGTTAACAAGGACTTGCGAATTGTACTTGCGGCCTTTAAAACTGCAAGTTCTATGAGTTGTACTTTCTTACAGATTAATAGCTTAATAATATTTAGTATTAATTATGTTAAATAATAATATTTTAATTTATATCAATAAATCATACATACGGATAGATAACCTCAATTATATTGGATCACTTAAAAACAAATCTATAAAAAAAAAGTCTATAAACACAATTTTTTCACTAATATTTACGAATAGTAAATATATTGATCAAAATATTGAATTTAAATCACTACTGAATATAATTTATCAGCACATATATAAATCGCACTTATATGAAACTGAAACACGTGTGTGAATGTAGACACTAGGAACATGTGGGTAAATACTATGACTATGAAAACAGTGAACAGAGGCGACGATGGTGCCAACTTGCGCGACTAATAGAGGTTCTATTTCTATTTTGTTGGTAGCTTTTGTTTCGAGACTGCAACCGCTGCAACTCCATACTGTAACTTTCGTGTGACGAATCTTAAAAGTTCACTATCATCATTTTTTCATAACGCACCTAAAGAAGTATAACTTCAAAAATAAAAAGAAACCTACGCAGACAACGACGGACAGAAGACTGATTTAAAATAGCAGGCCGCTATTGAGTGACGAATGTCCGACATTTGGAACACCATGAGGAGACATATATGTACATAGATGTGGATGAACAAAGGTTGAAAAAAAGAACTAACCCAATCCGACCAAACTAGCGGCCGATAAAAGTCTGTAATTTGCGCGGGCTCTTAAGCCAATGTCCACTACGCGGGCCAAGTGCAAAAATCTTTATATATCTTTGATAACTGTATCTATCCAATTCCCAGGAGTGAACGATAGGTCTTTATATGATATTTTTCTTAATTGTAAAGCGTACGTCATTACAATAAGTATAATTTCAATGCGATATGTAGAGGGAAAACAAAACTTTTATGCGTTAAGCCCATTCATGATAAAAAAAAATACTTATCAAATGAGTGATGTTTATTATTTGCGATAATATTTATCAACAATCCCTCTTTTAGGTAGATCTTCGGGGGTGTCAAACCTGGTAATTGCCCAAAAATTTTCCCATGCTGCTATTGAGGATTTTTTTCCTAAGGAATGCCCTTTTTCTAAGAAATCTTCATATAAACGAATAACTTTAATGACTATGTAATCTAGCTTTCCTGTTTATTTGTCAGAACCGACAAATAAAATAAACATTTCATAGTAATACGATATATACTGCTGTACGATAAACATTAACGTAACGTTACAAAAACAAAGTAATGGGCGTTTGATATCGTAAAATTTTCGGTATGAGGTCATTCCGGAAGTGTGTAAATTATGGAGGCATTAGGGCGTGTGCACATTACGTTTTACTGCTACTGGATTGTTCATAAGTAAAGAAACACGAGGAATTAAGACAAAACCTACCTACATTTAGATATTGCTATGAGACGATAGTGTTTCATCATAAGTGATAACGCAGCCAATTTACAGCAGCACCCTTTATTTTTAGAGGTTTATTTATGATCTGTAAGAAGTGATATGATTTTAGGTCGATAAAAAAATATTAGTTTAGTTTGATAATCCGTGTGAAATTCGATGGTTAGTTCCTGTATGTACACAAAAATGTGATGCAAAAACCACATATATTAAATAACTAACTTCATCATTTTGACATTTGATTTAACGTGAATTAAACCCAGATCTTAACACGCGAATGTACTGATACGTATCCTTTCAATTAGTCACTTGCGGTGCTATAATTTAGAATATCGTATGTAATGACTTAACTAGTCGGTGGTACAAAGGTGTACTTATGCGTAATATCTAGTTATTTCTGTATTATTCACGGTGATTATACGTCTTCTAGGTAGACCTTAGGCAAATTGAATGGGTCAAGTGAAAGTTATTAGAAATCCGGAATGCAATTGAAACTTTACGATAAGAATCAACATGAAGGTGAACGTCGACTTTAAAGTGATAAAATATTTTATTGACTTTTCTTACTTCAATAACAAACAACTGCAAAACTGGACTGGTGGTGGTTGAATTAGTTGAAATGAGTGAAACTCGATTTAATTAATTAAATGGAGAAAATACAATTAGTGAAATAAATAAAAACGAATATGTATAAAGAAGAGAACAAACAATGTATTTATGTTTCACCTGCAGGCAAAATTAGACTTGGCAGATCAAGCGTTATGAGAAAATATCAGGTATACAAGATAATCTCGTGAAATGAGTAGGACTGCACTAAGTAGTGATGTCATGAATATTTGCGGTTGTGAACAATAGAGTCCTATTAAAGCAGATAGTAGGAAAAGCAGGTGTATAGATATATAGATTTTCCTTTACCAGGTCGGTGGGTAAATACAATGTATTGTTTTAAAATGCCAAGTAACATCCTGAGATGATTTTTGTGTAACGAAACCAGTTAACAAGCATATAGCCCACCTAATGTTTAGTGGTCACGGTAATGGACATCTCAACAATTAACTCTATAATTAATTGTATCTAGAACAAGCGTCCTACTAGATTTTAATCACAGATGCTTGTCACGTGCTGCCTGCGTTAAAAAAAATAAAGAAACAAAATGTTTGAATTCACGTTTAAAGAAAAAAAAAAACATTGCGATGAGACTTTTTAGCCTTGAATCAAAAGGAAAATTTGACGCGGATAGAACAAGGTAGATTGGCTAAAATAAGCTACACTGCTATGAGTGGCAGTTGTATACAAGCGGTGGTAAACGTTAGACAGTTCTACCATTTTCAATAACACAGTTTTTATTATTAATTCAGATGCGCCGCTATTTTAACCCTTCGCGGAATCTTCATTGTAAAATCAGCCTATTACCCTCGTAATATGAACGACCCGTTTTAATTTTACTAATTCAAGCCAAACACAGGTATTTATCATAATAGTTAATCTGAATAATAACATGTTTAATTATACATATCTACGTGACAGACTCAAGGTGGCAGGTGAATTGTTACGTAACGTTAATAATTTAAATCATACATGTCATTTAAATACCCTCTGTTGTTTGTGACGCTGTCTTTACTGCATCCTGCCTACATTTTAAATGAGACGTGATTTATTTTTATACAATAAAACAATGATTTGCCATACCGTATTTGTCCATAACCGTATGTAACAAATTCTAATTCGAACAAGATTATCAAAGTTGAGCACGAATTGTATTGCAGTTTTCTTTGTTTTTATAATATTGAAGTAGCACATGAACATGCAGTCCACCTGATGGTAAATAGCCATTGCGGTCCATGGATATTTGTTACCAAACACAGATAAAATCAGTCTTACCTGAGTTTGGTCACAGATGCGTTGCTACTCCTAAGGACTAGGTTGGAACACCTTGGATAAATAAGTCTCCCTTAAAGTATTCCTTGGCGGTTGCAATGCAATCTGTGCTTTAGTTAGAACGGTTCGTAGAAGTTTGGCATTACAATACTCCAATCAACGGATGTAATCTGTTTTCATCATTTATCTATAATTTGACATACCTTGCTTTACGATAACATAACTCGTCAGACAGGTTTAAATGTATAGACTTAGGCTGTTGTGTCGGTAGTGCCTCCAAAGTCGAGCTACAGAAGGTACCACCCTAAGTAACGTTCACATTTCGTGCGTAAAGTACAACTGCAAATCAGAGTAAGGCTGTAATAAGGGAGAAAGAAATTGACAACAGTCGATCTACGATATATTTATCTATATAGACGTAACGAACATAACCAAACCAACTTACAATTACGAAACAAAAATCGAAATATTGTACAGGGTCATTGGAACTAGGACATTTTTTCTACGATCTTGACCTAAATTAACTTATTATAGAGTTTTGTGATCCTCTTATTAGTTGTGCATATCCATTCTTATTTGATCTCTATACTTAGAAAAAATCTTACATATTGGACTGTTAATAAGATACATACATATAAGTATGTCTTTGTTTTGGCTTTTGTCTATACAAGTAGAATAATATGCCCTTTTCGTGATTAAGTGATGTAAAATACCCCAAAGAACAATTAGGTTAACATAATTCAGGCATTCTTTGTTAAACAAATAATAAATAATTAAACTAAAATTGTAACATTAAACGTAAGTATAATAAAATATTGCTTATAAATTAAATACGTCATCCAATTAGTGGCAATCTCCAGTTAGTGGCATAGTGTTCGGAACGTGGCAATGTATCCTCGATGTATCCTAAAACATTATAAACATTACTTCAATCGATACCTGAATATTCTTGTTCGCCACAAAATCATTTTTCAATGTTAAAATATAGAAAACAGAATGATTGTTTCAGATAAAGTTATATTTAAATCATCAAAATAGCGTTTTGTTTAATTGAAATGTACACAAATACATTGAAAGTTAGAACGTAAAAAAAATATTCAATGAAAACAATGTAAGAAGTAACATTGCTAAACATATAGAAAGAAAAAACCCGGCTGCTTTATACCGTATGGCTTTATAATGATTATTTAATTTAACGTTTTTATGAGTTTTCGTCAAAATAGTAACTTAAAAGTATTTACTAGCTTTCATTTGATATTCCTATTGTCATTATAATTCAAAAAGGGGGGATTTTTTCCCTTTCATACAATAATAATAATAAAAATATATAACGTATGTCACTCTGCAAACTGTAACGAATCTAATAATTATGTTATACGTCATAATCCGTCACGCCATTTGGCCTGTAGCGCGTGCCACAGAAATTGACATACATACATACATACTCGTACATACATACGCTTGAAAAACAATACCCTCCTCTGATGCAGACCGGTAAAATATATATTATTTACAATTACCAATATAAAGTTTCCAATACCTACATTAAAGATCGCGTAATTTCGTAGTCATGCAGAACGAATCATTTGAAGGTTAGCATAAAAATAAATAGATTAAACACAAAATCATGCGGATAATTCTTATAGTAAACAGCGTTGGGGTCTCCTGATCCCATATTGACACTAGTAGAGTAAACTAAATTATCACATATTCTATCAGTTAAGGAAAACATTGCGAAGAAATATGTAAAATGTTCACAAATTGAACACAACCTTGAGTTTATTCTCCATAGTGGACTACCCTTGCAAAAACCCTTTTTAGTACTTGATTGTTGTAGAACTTTGTAATTCAACTTCGGAGACACCACCACTACACATATTACTGCCTAATAACAGCAGTGTTGTGCGCTGTTGTGTTCTGATCTGAAGGTTGTGGTAAGGGAGACATACTTTCCCGAGGCATTCCATCTTAGTCCTCAGGGGTAGCAACCCATCTGTGGACAACCTTGGGTGAGACTTTGATCTTACCTAAGATTGATTACAGATATTCGTGGGCGGCAGGGCCACGTACCATCAGGTGGGCTGCTGCTCGTTTGCTACTTCCATACTACAAATTAAAAAAAAAAACAAAAAAATCACTGTATACTGTAATGACCAATTACAGTATACTGTAAAAAAGTTATATGTATTGTTGTAATTACAGTGCATCTCGAAGCACTGTCACTAGGCTACGCTGGTCGTGAAGATGTAAAATGCAAATGACGGAAAACATATGCACGCTTATTTGGTATTAGTGAGAAAAACTAACACACCTTGCGCGCATAACTGCGTATTTTGCCTTGTAACTCTACATTTTACGTAGAGCAAAATATTGATAGAGCATAAAGTATCAGTTACTGGAACCATTAATCACTTGCAACAAAGAGTAGTAACTTACGACTTTTATTGTGCTTTGAGTGGGGATTCTACCTTATGGTACACTTGGCAATTGGCAAGAGTTATTAGTCACTAATCTTATGTCATCTGTACATATAAGATTTACATAAAGCGTATTCACACCTATTTCTAGCGTGAAGAGTTTTGCGTTTCGGTCAGAGGGTGTGGTTGCCAGTTCATATGAGGCTTAGTTACCAGAGTAGCAACGCATTGCCTCAGCGTCGTTGACATAATGTTGGCATTGACATAACGCATCAACCCTAAGTAGGACAGGAGGCAGTAGCCACTTTCCGTCAGATGAACTGCGTGCTCGTTTGCTACTTCTATAATAATAAAAAGTGAGTTTATTTTGTGAATAAAATGTTTCAGAAATACTTCTGTCATTCATATTCTGCCATTCTATTGTAATAGTAAATACTTCGAGCCTTACGTAATTTATTTTTTTCAACGTGAAGTCTACTTAACATGCTCAAACTCGATCTATTGCAAAAGCAAATATGTTTCTTTGATAGTAATGCATGCTAAAACTATTGTATGTAAACAAATAAGAATTTCGAAATATTGCGTATACCTCTTAATACTAATAAAATATTATAATATTTCACTACTTATAAATATACTAGCTTCTCCCGAACAAGTTCACTGTGGCTCAGTCTACCATTATTACCCGACTGCGTCAGAAGGAGGGTAGTGTTTCTCGAGCGTATGTATGTATATATGTATGTATGTTTGTATGTATGTCCATTTCTTTGGCACGCGCTACAGCCTAACGGCTTGACGGATTGTGACGTATGAGATATCATTAGAATCGTATCCGTTTGGAAAGTGACATAGGCTATATAATTTTTAAAAATGGTGTATGTAAATAGAGTAAAATGGGGGGAGGAGGGATGATATTTTTACTACTTTTTTAACGATGTTTTTACTACTTTTGCTTGATTATCTTGACAAAAACTCATATAAGTGTTAAATTATATAAATATCATTATTAACAAAAAATTAGTTTTAATCAAACGGGTTTTTTTTTAACGATGTTACCAGTTTTTATATTATAGCATATAAGGAGCTAACGAGTATGCAGTCCAATGATGATCAGTGGCATCATGGTTTTTGCCGACCATGGAGATCTATAATTAACCCCAGATAGTTATTATTAATTTAGGGAGCTTAACAGAGGTTAGGTTGGAATTCAAGGATATACTTATCGGAGGAGTTCCAATCTACCACACCCTTCTGATCGTAACAGCCGCACTTGACATTGTTGTTATTAGGCAGAAATTGGTGTGTAGGCGGTACCTCTTAAGTTGAACCACATAGGTTTCCAGCATATTCAAATTTCATTATAATAATTTATATCGGACTGATAATGTCAAAACTACGAGACAAAAATTATAAAAACACTAATATATAAAAGAATCGGACCCATGCAGAAATTTAAATACGGAAGCTTTATATAAATAATCTGACTGTACATAAGTATAATATAATTTTGTTATTTTATGTAAATATTATAAGTCAGTTATAAAGAAGCATAATTTATTTATAGAAACAAGACTTCTTGTAAGGCTCTAGTAATATGTTGAAATTAATAAACGATTCACTTTTGTTATGAAACTACTCCCAATACATACAAGAAATGTAAATATTACATCTTACTTGTCATTGCAACCTATGATCTCATAACCTTTCATTAATCAAATATTGTAGATTAGAGGTTTGTTATTGATACGTTGTCTGCATGGACCGGTTGGAATACCTCGTTTAATTCTGCTATAAAATTTGTAGAACTAGATTAAAAAAGAACATTTTTCAAATAAAATAATTGCAAAAATATGAGTAGGTATACCTTTTTTGATTTTATATATAGTTGCATCATTATAGGTAGATAGTATTTCTTGTTGGGACTAAATTCTCCCTTAATTAACAATGCATAGGTATTAATAATGTTATCCCTGTAGTTCCGGGACCAGAATAGGGCTACGGTATCCCCTGCCTGTCTTAATAGGCGACGAAAAGAAGGCTTCCGGGGTTGCGGGCGACAAGAGTGGGAGCTCGAGCCGTCCTGCCAAGCAACCTCGGGAAGGACGGCGGCATGTGTGGTCGCATGCCGTCCGCTCACAGGGAAGAGCCCGTAAAGGGCATCGCGCTCGGAGGACTCCGGTTGTGTTCCGTTGGAGATCCCGGAGTCGTCCACATAGCACTGAGGACGGCCACCACGGGGGTTTTAGTGCGGTAAAAATCCCACATAACCCGGCGTTGCTCCCATGGCGTCGGGTACCTTTTGAAGGTTTCCCCTTGTTACAAAAAAAAGGTATTCATTGTGTAGGATTTTCTTTGTAGAGCTATGTTATATTGCATACATGTATAGCACTTGGTGTAGCTTAGTACCGAATTAAATGAAAGTAGGGTTGACACAAAGTCCTATTGTATCATCCTAATAATTTTTAATAGTAAAAAATAACTTCATGTTTTTATTAGATCAAAATATATATTGTATGGTTTTAGACTGACAGTCGAAATTAACGACGACTTCAGAATCACCTATAGGTTTATTCTAACTCAGAGTAAATGTAAATAGAACAGAGATAAGAATCGTCCACAACTTTTCAATGTCATATACCGTTGCTCACACCTTGTGTACAAATATTTTTTGTGCAAAAATAATAAAAAACGTAGACAAAGTAAACCATTAATTATTATACGACGTTCATCATGTTATATGCATGACAACAAGCAAGTAATATTAGCGCCTAGTTACATTACGCCTACTTGGAAGGACATGGGCCTTCCTTGCAAAAATTGCAATTACAATGATAATATATAAAAAAATCAGATGTGCCTGAGATTTGATCGGATCCAAAGGTGAGAGGCAGAATTAATACCGCTACTAAAATACATTATAAAAATCTTTATAATAATTCAATACATACATACAAAAATCTTAATAATCATTTCGTTATCTGACAGCCCTGAGCACCCTCATTGATTCTCCTCAGACACAAGAGGGTGATATCTCTATAACGAAGTGGGGTCTGTAAAGGGACTTTATGTCATTAATTAGATTAAACTACTTTTATATAAAAGAGCAATTTGTGCACTTCCTGTCCTCAAGCCACTTGAATATCGTGTATTACTTGTATCGTCTCTTAGAAAGTAATGTTAAACGAGTCATATTAATATAGAGGTCTTTAATTCGCGGAAGCACTTAAAGGAGATTTACATTTTCGTATTCATAAGATTGGTGTTTGTGTGTAATTTTGTTGTAATGAAACGTGTTATTTTCTTATCATTATACATGATGGTGATGTTAGGATAGGTTATGTTTGTTTATATTACATTTGAAATGAATATGTAGATAAAATCGCATGCTGTCTGTTAACCATAAAATGATATCTTACAATACCTACAGAGAACCTAGTAGCTGCAACATTCCTGATATAGGTCATGGAGGAGGTCTTCGGGTCGATATCGTGTAGCAGATATTATAATTATCTCTTTCATTATCACTATTTATACACGTCATGTTTTTTTACGGTAACAAAATATGAATTGTAAAGAGTAACCCTAAAATATTATAAGAAGGTTTACATTTACCAGGTATTCGAACCAGTTTAATCAGACCAGGAAGGTACCACCACACCTATTTCTAGCGTGATGCAGTTTTTGCGTCTCGGTGGAACGGTGTGGTTGCCGGATCACTTATATATAAGGAAACTATCTTAGTCCTTGGGAGTAGTTGTGATCGACTTCAGATAGAGCCACTATCTATACTAATATTATAAAGCTGAAGAGTTTGTTTGTTTGTTTGTTTGTTTGTTTGTTTGTTTGTTTGTTTGTTTGAACGCGCTAATCTCAGGAACGACTGGTCCGATTTGAAAAATTCTTTCACTGTTAGATAGCCCATTTATCGAGGAAGGCTATAGGCTATACATCATCACGCTAAGACCAACAGGAGCGGAGCAGCAATGAAGAATGTTTCAAAATCGTTTTTTTTTTTCTAATGAGAGCTTCCGCTGCATACGCTGCATAAACGGTTAAAGTTTCGTAAAAATGATGTATGACAGAATTGATCCCCTTTAAACGTTTTAAAAAAAAGTCAGCGACAGCATATGTGTATCTTTTCCGGTAAATTCACTGTACCCTTTTATATGCTAACCAAATTTCTTCCAAAATAATGCATTATTTGCGAAGTTGTTTTTATAAATATAATATTAACTCTTATCCAAATAAATACATAAATTAGTTTTCTTTGTAGTAACTAATACGCGGGTGAAACCGTGGGGCGCAGCTAGTTCTATATAAAGTTGCTTGCAGTTGTCAATGGGTGGCAGTACCACTTACTCTCAGGTGGATTGCATACTCATTTCTCAATTTAATCTGTTAAAAAAGTTGTTATCTCTATGATGAATTAATAATGTTATTAGTGCAGTGTTAATCATACCGATCTGCCAAAGCAGAGGGTATTTGATTTCAATATTCAATCAAGCAATTGTCTAAATTTCGTATTTATAAGTCTATTCACAGCGTAGAGGAGCCTATAGTGAATATCAAAATTAACGAGTTCTATTAAGTAGTATTTCCAGTTTATTCACGTAATTTCTCACGAGTATTAAACTAATTAAATAGGTAGTTCTGTGCGTAGAATGACTAACATGCTCTATGACCTCATAACAAGGCCATTGGTCAGCTAATGAGACGAAAACTTTATCGTAAATGAAATTAAGTGCCGTTTACTAGGAGATATTATTAATTTCATTTGACTTCTGCTATATTAAGATCATTGTCGTAGACCTTGTTTTTAACGAAAAATCTCATTAGTTATTTTTTGAATTGAATAGAAATAATGCTCGGATAAGATGAATTAACCTCTATTCTACTAAATGAATATAGTGTTGTCATATTGAGTTTACATTATTTAATTCAATATTAGATGAAGTCATACACCTTGAATTTTCAGAAGGCTAAAGTGGATGACCAGACGAAAACTTATCACTGTAGCTTGTGGATTTTTGCAACATCGGAGTATTCGCTAATCATTATCAGCTTTAAACATACTTCCTTGCCTGTTTTTTTCACATTTAAGAGGTTATAGTCACACATGAACAACTCTAAGCAACTTCATATAGAACAGGGGTTCTATCTGAAGTCGATCACAGATGAGTGGCTTCTTCGAAGACTAGGATTGTCATGAAATATGAAAGTGAGAGGGTAAAAATTGTAGACGTCTCTCACTTTTGAGAACTTTTACAGTATGTAAGTTGTCTTATGATGTACTTCGTCACTGGTAAAGCATGTAAAAATCAGATGTGGGACTTAAAAAACGTGAACGGGAATCATAACGTCAGCGGCAGAATTCACAGCACTACTAAGAATACAAGAATATCTATCAGCCATTTGAGGTCCACTGACATAGACCTTCTTAATATTGGTTTTTGCCAAAAGTCACCATGATTAGCATGCGTGTTGGTGACCAGCATCGCAGAAATATATGGATGCGGGCATGGTAACTCTACTACAAGATCCATACTGTACTATACCAGCAATTTAGTGTTGCTATGTTCTGATCAGGTCATTAAGAAGAAGGAATTATGAAAGCAGTACGTAAAATAGGATTAAATGGCACACAATAACTTTAAAATATAAATATTACGTTTCTATTGTCAGCTAACTTACGTATGAGTGGTATACGTATTCAAACTTTTTACAATATCCTTTTCATAGAAGTAAACTAGTCAAGCAATAATAGAGTGCTTGAATAACACTTATTAATTCTAATCAATGGTGTGATTTGCCATCATTCAGCTCACAATAGCCCGTGACAAGAGGTCGTGACTTTTTTATTGGATTCCATTAGACATGCGGGTACATACAACGATAGTTATCGCCGAAAATATAGGGAAATTTATATATTCGATAACAAAAGTTATACCGCACCCTCGGTGCAACGAAGTCATAAATAAGAATAATTGCGAAAATCACATAATTTTTTTTACTCAACTGCGATAGAAGGATCTTAATGTTTTTCGAGCGTATGTATGTATGTCCATTTCTTTGGCACGTCCTATACCCCAACGGCTTAACGGATTGTGACATATTACATATCATTGGAATCGTCTCAGTTTGCTTAGTGATATAGGTTTTATAATTAATAGCGCCTGTTAAAAGAAAAAAGAGAGAGAAGCCACGAATTTCATATTATCATGACAATATCTGAAGGCAATCAATCGTTTTAAGCAGTTAGGTTTATTGTTTTAATAATTTCACAATGTTAATGTTACTTGTTGTACCCTTTCATTTATAAGTATTTAAAGCAGAAATCGATAATAGGAGGAAAATTATTCGAAAACAAAGCGCAAATTCTCGTTTCTGTGAAATTACAAAATTATCTGTTGCGAATTTATTGAACGGAGGATGCGATATGATAATGTCTCAATCAACAAAAAAATTGCAAGATAGCGCAAAAAGTTAACCTACCAATTATTATAGATAT
>MOOZ01001364.1:1079196-1093975 GCA_002930495.1 Cecropterus lyciades | reverse complement strand
AGTTATAGCACCAAGTTTTCAATTCGAAAATAATTTAATGGAAATAAAACTGTTTCTTTATCTTAATGTTGATAAAATTGAATTGTGCGGTTATTAGTGCAAAGCAGCGATATATAGTTCATTAATGGGTACTATTTGAAGGTCAAATATATCACTGTTTGAAATATAAGGAAGATATTTTTGAAAATGTTTTATAGGTTCAATTATGTTATTGTTTCCTTGTTTTAATTATAAACAATAAATATTGAATAATAAAAATATTTTACACGTATTCTACCTGAAAAATAATATAAGAAATAAAGCTATATTATGTATTTATATGTAGGGAACAAAATTTTATTATCGCTTCAGTATTCTGCACCTTTCCATCATTATTGTAATAAGAATACAACTTCTTTAAAATATTAGGGTAAGTACATAATTTCATGATTCGTTGGTATGTAAATACTGCCTTAAACACCCACAACCTTCCTTTGGTATTTATTGTATTATATTATATATTGTATTATACTGGATGAGTATATAAATTTCATCCGCTTTAGGATAAGGCAGAACCGAACGACCTTCATTTGACATGTTTTTATTTCATTTGCAATTTTAATACAAGTGGTTAAGCTAGGAAGTATCCAAAAACTTTGTATTATAATATAATCTATACTAATATTATAAAGCTGAAGAGTTTGTTTGTTCGTTTGAACGCGCTAATCTCAGGAACTACTGGTCTGATTTGAAAAATTCTTTCGGTGTTAGATAGCCCATTTATCGAGGAAGGCTATAGGCTATATATATCGCGCTAAGACCAGCAGGAGCGGAGCACCAATGAAGAATGTTTCAAAATCGATTTTTTTTCTAATGAGAGCTTCCGCTGCATGCGCTGCGTAAACGGTTAAAATTTCGTAAAAATTATGTATGACAGAATTGATCCCCTTTAAAAGTTCTAAAAAAAAGTCAGCGACAGCATATGTCTATCTTTTCAGGTAAACTTACTGTACCTTTTTATATGCTAACCAAATATATTCCAAAATAATGCTTTATTTGCGAAGTTGTTTTGATAAATATAATATTTATTCTTATCCAAATAAATAGATAAATTAGTTTTCTTTGTAGTAACTAATACGCGGGTGAAACCGTGGAGCGCAGCTAGTATGTTATATAGTTGCTCGTTTACAATAATTGTGGAAAAAAGGTTTTGTAGTTAAAATATTTGTAAATTGTATATATGCAACAATCGTAATTGTACATGTGTTGGTGTTGATATTATGTGATCATTGCCACTTATGGATGTACCCCAAATAGAACAAAACTTTTATGTAATGTATTGGTGCTCAGTATTTTTATTCGACTGAAGGAGGGTGCTGTTTTTCGAGCGTGTGTATGTATGTTTGTGTGTATGTCCATTTCTTTAGAATATCACTAGAATCGTCCCAGTTTGCAGAGAGACATAGACTATATAATTTTGTAAATGGCACCTGTAAATAGGAAAAAAAGAGAAGAAATGACTTTTTGTTATAATGACAAGGGTATCAAATGAAAGCTAGTATAATAGACCTTTACAAAAATATATACATCAAAACTCTTTATGTTACTATGGTAACGAAAACATCTAAAAGGTTTAAAAAATAAATTTAGTTTACGCAGTCGGGTTATTGTTTAAAAAATAATTATACTTGTTATTTATATTGCTCAGAAATAAAAGTCATAAGAGTAGGAAATCATTTTAATATCAATACAAATACTAAGAAGTAAATAAATGAGACTCTTGCTTCAAAACTTTGTTCATCAGCCATCAATAAGATTGCTTAAAGATGTAAAACACATCCATAACATAGACCAAGGCGTTCCACTTGCGTAACTACGAGAGCGTGTATTTCGCAACAACTGGTGTGACGACCATAGCAAAGAACGCCATAGTCAAGTCGACGAGGGAAAGAGACGCACTGTTAGTGTTGCACCTGTCTCCCTCACACTCGTAGCAGCTGATCAGCTTTACGATGTCCGTGTGGGTGGAATATGCTTTCCGTATGTCGGAGCAAGATCCTCTTTCAGACGCACAACCTCGTATGTGACGCGGCCTGTTCATGTCTGAAATATGATTTTTTTATTAAAATAACTATCCCACACAAAGAATGTAATTTTTNNNTCGATATTAATAACGGCAAAAGGTAGACGCTTGAAATATTCACAGTATATTTAGTTCTATATTCATTTTAAAAATAAATAATGAAATCAAAATGAAATAAAAATTTAGGCGGGGATCCTATACAACAAACGTTTATTGCCTTTTTTGTAGATAATGGTACGGTAGAAGAGGAGGCATTGATTTAAAAAATAATGGTTTTCACATAATCAGATATATGTTGGTTTATCTCGGGTTGGATATGCATAAAAACTGTACATTTTGCTGCAATATAATAACACTACATACAATATTGTATACAAAGAAGTATTGAACAATTAAAATAAACATAATAAATCATGATAATTTTAATATACACTTTAAAGGTACTAAATAAAGGGTAATTACCCTAAGATTTTACACAATAGATCAAACATGTTACGTCAAATTAGCGTGCAAATAGGTACATATGTAGATACATATGCGATAGGAACATAACCCCCCTTTTGGCAGTTGGGTAATAAACCCTAACATTTAGAACTAAGAAACACACCAACAATTTTTTTAAAGCCCAACGAAGTCGGCACGTGTCTGCTAGTTGAAATATATTATTCCCGGAAAGCGTTGTACAAAATATATTTGTGAGCCTATGCTTATTGATGCACATTATTTTAAAAACTTGTTCAATTATTTGTGGTGGTAATGAACGGTGTGCGGTTTTCATATGTGAATATTGGGTGCTCTACATTGATATAACTAACGCCTGATCAGATGTATTAGCACACGTTCGCTAAGATAATTAATATTTTTTTAATGTAACGTATTATAAAGAATATATAAAAGACAGCAATGATGAAATCCGTGGGAGAACGAAGATTACCGATATAGCTCTCAGAATTAGTAAGCTGAAGTGGCAATGGGCAGGCCACATCATTCGTAGGACAGACAACCAATGGGGATTACCGCTGGATTCAGATGGCGCAGGACCGTTCGCAGTGGCACACATTAGGGGAGGCCTATGTTCAACAGTGGACTTTCAAGGGCTAATGGATGGATGAATGGTAACGTCTGAAATCTAAATAACTTATAATTCTTGACTGTAAGTAAATAATAATACTAATAAGTGAATTTAAGCTCTGTTACGTACTTAGATAAATTAATCCTGTTCAGGCCGCGCATTAGGATTCATCATCAGACGGCAGCAATCAACGGCGTCTATAAGGAGAGGGGATAAGGGCCCATACCTCCCCCCCACGACAATTAGCATAGGCAAGAAATCTAAAATAGTTCAATCAGTTTGTTGACGAACTAAGTCTTTTTATTGCGGACACTCTCATCGCATAGGATGAAGAAACATTCAGGGACTCGCCGACTTTTTTTTTGCCGCAAGAGTTTGCATACAACTGTCACAAAGTTTTGCTGCAATCATCTTCTGAACTTTCCCTTAACAATCCTATACTCCTACGGTAGCAACCCTTTTTTTGTCCCACTGCTGGTTAAGAGACTTTCGCTACTGGCTTTAAGTGATCTCTAGTACGCTCCTCCAATCCTAGTTGGTTAAATCAGTATTCGGTGATTAATTGTAGTACTGCACGAGCCGCGCCTATTAAATAAAATACTTACGTTTATATTGTTCAGCGTAGACTACACATTTGCTTTGCTTCAAAGGATCAAGAGAATAAGGGCACAATCTTGAAGTTGTGTTCTTTAGAACTTCTGGGCAATCAAGGCATACGTAGCATTCTATTAAATTTAAGGTGTTTGGACTCGGTGGCCGTACCAGTTCTCGATGTAACAATCCCGTATTGATTGGGAGGATAAACCCTGAACGTTCATCATCTTCAGTTGGATGATCTTGAGACTTCTCAGGTTCTCTCGACTTCTCTTCTATAATAGCCACTGGCTGTTGTTCTACGGCTATATTACATAATTCCACCTTTTATACAGTATTTTTTGGGAAATAGGAAAAACACAAAATATAGCATAACCTCTTTGATGAGAGATAAATATAACCGGGTAGACTTTCCATTCCAGTTTTTAGTCGTACTTTTTGAACTACAAATAGAACAAAAGTTTTTAAAAAGTCGTTATATTTTGAAGTTTCCATCTACCAAAAGATAGATGCTGGCCATGAACATCTATAACCAACATCAGATAAAATTAGACTCTTACTTGAGGTTAGCCACAGATGCCTTGCTTCCTCATAGGACTAAGTTGGAACACCTCATATAAGTATGTCTCCCTTGTTTTGGTTTGAAGCCGCACCCTTCAAACCAAAACACAGCAGCGCTTAACACTGCTGTTATAAGGCAGAAATAGATGCGGCAATAGTGCTTTCTCAGTTGAAACACAAATGGTTCTACCATCTTTAAATCCTGTAAGCCTCTAAACATACTTGAAGTGGTTACACGTCTATAGGCATCATAAATGGTCAATTTAACATTTGGCATTCTCACACTTTTTTTTCTGCTTCTTGTACACAAAAAATGAAACAATTTTTACCCGACTCTGCAAGGCTGTAAAGGCCGACGACCAAAGTCGACATTGTGACCAAAACAAATGCGATCTTCATCTTGCTTCCGATCTCGTGACTGTCGGCTAAGACCGTTTGGTTCTGATCCGAATATTATATAGAGAGCTATCAGGCCAATCAATAGATTGAGCGTGCTCGATTGAGCCTGAAGGCACGCATTCAGCGGAGCGAATCCCAACTTTGTGACGCGTAAACATTTGTTCGGGTGATGTTAGCGAAAATTTTAATTAGGGAAAACCTTGCATAGGTTTGTCGAAGGCTACGTAATAGAATTGATTTTAGAGATGATGAATAAATTATAGAAAAGTGTAGATACGTTTTGTTAACTTGAATAGTTTTTGTTGTCAAAAACGATCTTCATAAATTCAAGGTAGCGTACATATTTTCCATACGTATGATAAAAATGATAGTTCCGCTTCTCTGTACATAGTATATTTGCAAAACAGATAGTTAGAGGAGACAAATAAGTAATAATAGAATATTTTGAAACTACTGAATGTAATTTTAGGGACGTTTACATTACATTACGTTCCTGAGTTAGGATTTAGTGTTTATTGCGTAAAACATCATCATCTATGCTATCTAAAGTTCTTACAATTAAAAGTTATGTAACTTTAACGCAAGTGAAACGGCTAGGCCCAGCTATTCTAAAATAAGAAACAATATACAAGATGGTCATTGGTACAGAATTTCGATTTTCCACAATGAGCAAAAAACTTGGCCAAGTGGATACACCCGTTTTTCGAAGTTAAGGTTAAAACATGATTATTACTGGATTCTCTATTATTATAAAAGGTCTGTAAAGTTAATTAATCTACTTTAATTTGTTTACGGTTTCTAGGGATATCGGAAATCAATTCCAAAAAGTATGTATACTACGTATTAATCGGGAGTAAATCAGTTCTTGTTTTGTCAATTGGGGCATATAATAATATGACAAAATAAATATATTTTTATTCTAAGTTTCAACAGGACTAAAAATATATATATATTTCGTACCAGAAATTCGTATGTATATTAAATTAGTATATATTATATACCTGTGTACTTGAACTATCGATAATATATTTAATTTCATATTATTTATTATAGTACCAAAAATAATGTAATGCAATGTTTTAATGTAATCGAATATTATATTATTTTCTTTTTACAGTCCTATAGATAAAGTACACCCTAGTAATTTTATCTTGTCTACTTGCAAGCTACATTCATCATACAGTACACTCGAGGGTAAGTGGTAACTGTCATTTAAATGATTGAAATCCAACCCGAGGTCAGTCACAGATTGTTACCCCTGGAGACTCAGTAGAAATATCTATTGTTTTTTCCTTGTACTTAGCCTGAAATTATTTTATACAGGTAATGTTTAGAACTGGCTAGTAAAAGCTTGTAAAAATGAAAAAAAAAAAGTTTAGGTATTCTATACAATACTTTAATAGTAGACCATGCTACATTTAGGATAAACCAAGATCTTCATGACACTTAAGATAATAAAATAGTTCATTCTACGTTTAAAATATTAAAAATTTACCCTCCTTTAGTATTAATACATTATATTTATTTATGAAATTACGCGGCCAATAAGAGTCCACAATGTGAGAGTATGTCTGCATGTAAGAAAGTATCTTAAGCAACATTCTCATTTAACAAAATGACGATTTAATCAAGATCGTCTAAAAACAATTCATAGTTCCATTAATTCATTAAAAGTACTTCGAGAAAAAAACTATATAGGTATTTGACAATTTGACAATAATAGAATACGCACGACAAAATTACTTAAAATCCTGAAAAGATGATATTAATTTATTAATAAAAATTTGTAAATAAAGTTATTATCAACGTAATTAGAGTTGTTCCTGATATAGATGCTGAATTGCAGAGATTTCCTTCGCAAACCGAACACCGGGTTAGATCGCCTGTGAAGCTTCCAACTAACGCTCTACAGCGGTGCTCAGCGTCACCAGATTCGAAAGAGCATCCTCGGACTACTCTGGTTATATCATTCTCTGAAAAAAAGGGTTAAATTTGATTTTGTCATATACGTATTTAATAACATTATTTATACTTTAGAAGTAGCAAACGACCTAAACTCTAAACCATAAGACAGCAGTGGGTAACGCTGCTATATAAGGCATAAAAAGTTGTGGCGGTGATGCCTACGGAGTTGAAACACAAAGAGTTAGAAGGTGAAAGACTAAGAAGGTGGTCGATGACAAGTGAAAGATTAATTCAGGCGAAGTGCAGCATTGTCTTGCCATGAAGTTAATTTTACTACGTTCATCAAATATTTTTTTTAACAAAAAAAAGAAACCGACTTCGCCCTGCTCGCTCAGTTTTATGTTTTCTATTATGTTCCGACCTAATCTGATCCATCCAATATAAATCACTGCAAGTCAACCTAATTCTAAGCTATAAATTAGGCTTGCAGTACCCGGCATCATCAGGTTTGAGGAGTTGAAGGTCAAAATTTTCATCGTATATCTCTGCATAGTAAGCACGAAATGGCCAACTTCTATGGTTTAGGTTCGAAGTATCCTTGCATCATCGGGGTTGAGAAGTTGAAGGTCAAATTTTTATAGTATGTCTCTGCTCAATAATCTTATTATATATTCATAAGCACCAAATAGCTAACTTCTTTGGTTTTGACTAGCAGTACCTCTATATCAGGATCGAGGATTAGAAGGCCATTTTTTTCATTAATTTATACATCCATATATTAAATTATGTAGCACACATATTTAATGCAAATTTAAGTCTTATACGTATTTCTCATGGATGCCCTTGTCAAAACTGAACCAAATTAAAATGGGTCCCAACTGGAAGCACCAGCTTTCAAATAAAAAATATTGTCAAAATCGGTTCATCCAGTCGAAAGTATTGAAGTATCAAACATAGGTTATAGGTTACTATAGTCATACTACATCTACGAGTAGTATGTTCGTTGTCTTCTATTTTTATGTCTTGACCAGACTTTCTACGAAAACTCTTGTAACGCTTCTATGAACTTATTATATCAAAATGTTTATGATGTTTTAATGATCAGTAGTTAATCAGAGTGGTGCTATACGCAGATATAAATTAGTGCTTATTATTATTATTTTGGTTATTTTGAACATTGTGTTGGTTAATAGGCTCAATCACGCTTTACGTCAAACGTTTATTGTTACTTTTGAATTTATCTGACGCGCAGGGAATAAAATTAATTATTTATACCTACCTACATACATAATTATTTATACCATTAAAATTAACTGTTACCTTTAAACGAGGTGACAACACATCGGGTCTGTGATTTTCCATCGTTTTTGAGTTCGCTTAATGTTCTTATGAGCGTTCTACGTGAACTAGAACTGAGCTCCGTGCCTTCTTCTTTTTGGATCTGTAAATAAACATGTTATTCCATGTTTTACAAGTTAGGTCTTTAGTTCTTTTAATTTTCATTATTTGATTTTACAGATGATTGTCAGTAATTACTAATAAATCACCACTATGAAGATATTTCCATGTCTAAAATTATGCAAAAAAGTTATTGATTAACCGGTGAATTCATAATTTCAATTATTCATCTTTTTAGAAGGTAGGTATTCGATAACTTAAAATTATAAAACTTTTATATAACTTAAATAAAAATTCATTAATTTATTTATTCTGAATGGTGCCGCCAAACCAATAAAAAAAATGCGCGTAATAACTAATAATAAACTAGTAAGATATATTCAATAAAAAATAATAATACTTGCCTCTGCCTCATAAAATTTGTTGAAATTTTCGTCTGACTTTTGTCGCTCTGTAAATCGTTCACTTCTTGCTGGTCCCTCTGTGTTTACTGCATCTGTATTACCGTCAGGTATTGTTGTTGTTTCTGTGTTTGTCGTCTCTGTATTAGCTTCAGGTATTGTTATTGTTTCTGTGTTTGTCGTATCTGTATTAGGGCCATCCGTTGTTGTTGCTTCCGTATTTGTGATATCTGTATGAGGTCCATCTGTAACTGGTGACTCTGTGTTTGTGACATCTGTATCAGGTCCATCTGTAATAGTTACCTCTGTGTTTGTGATATCTGTATCAGGTCCATCTATGATTGTTACCTCTGTGTTTGTGACATCTGTATCAGGCTCATCTGTGATTGTTAACTCTGTGCTTGTGACATCTGTATTGATTTCGTCTGTTGTTGTTCTCTCTGAGTTTGTGACTTCTGTATTAGGACCATCTGTTATTATTGCCTCTGTCATTGAATCATCTGTATTAGGCCCATCGGTTGTTGTTGTTTCCGTATTTGTGATATCTGTCTGAGGTCCATCTGTAATTGGTAACTCTGTGTTTGTGACACCTGTATCGGGCCCATTTGTGATTGTTACCTCTGTGTTTGTTACATCTGTAGCAGGCCCATCTGAGAGTGTTACCTCTGTATGTGTGACATCTGTACTAGGCCAATCTGTTGTTGGTGGATCTGTATTAGGCGTATCGAATTCGTCTGGATCTGGGGTCTCTGTCACAAAATCATCTGGTTGTATACAAGTCTCTATGTAAGTTTCATTTACTTCGTCGCAGTCTATACATACATAACATTGAAGATCATCAGCTGAAATACATTTCCTTTTATGTTGAAAAGTAATATAAGAATATATGTTAAATAAAATTACTTAAATAATAATTAGCTACACTTAATAAATGAATTACATAACGCTAGGATATATAACTTATTTCGCATATAATTATCTAATTAAATGTAGCAAATAATGATCTCAATATTTAGATTCAGCAATTTAATGTTATTGTTAATTAAAAAAATATATATATCATTATTAATATAAATGAATTCTGTAAGGTATAAATTCTAATCTTTAGTATTTGTCTATTTTATTCTATAGTATTGCTCAATAACAACAGAGTTAAGCGTTGCTGTGTACTAGTCTGAAAGGTCTCACTTACCACACCTTTCATATTTATCAGAGGCATTACAACTTAGTCCTCAGGGGGTAGCAATGCATCTGTGGACAACCACACGTTGGGATCTGGGGTTGATTTCTGTATTATAAAAAAAATTAGAGGTATTCGATTGTAATGTTCAGTAAAAGAAGGAGGTTTCTACGAATAATTAAATGTAAAAGTTGACGATTTTAAATCTATCAATTGAAATCACAACTGCGAGAATAAAAATATGTTGCAACTTACCACATGCAGGTATTTGGATTACATACAAGAAGTAAACACACACACATACTATATTTTTTACACCAATCATTGTTGTAACGTTCACTCCACACCACCGTACGCAATAGCCGAATATATTATGTGAAGTGGTACTCCGGCGTAAGCTTAAACCATCTCGTTATCTCCAAAATTTAGCAGATAATAGTTGCAAAATGTTAACAATGAACAACGTTCAGATATATGAGTACGAGAATATGATCTGACCGCTAATTCGGTATGTGAAAATAATCGTGATACCGTACCTAAATATATTTTTGATATCGAATTATTTTAATTAATAGCATTTGTTCTTACCGATTGAATGCATATAATTATACTCGACGTACATATAAAATTCTGTTATTACTCATATAAAATTAACGAGAAAGTCAGCTTTCAAAGATGGTATAACCGTTTATGATGTTCTGGAGGCATCCGGAGGCATATCGAGAGTAGCAACGTATCTGTGATTGACGTCAGACAGAACCTTTGCTCTGTATGAAGTTGCATACAAATTTCCTTGGGCTGTAGTGACCACTTACAATAAGGTGGACTACAAGATCATTTGCCACTTTAATCGTGAAAAGGACAGTGAGCAAATACACGAGCGACAACTCGTGTCAGCGAACGACAGTAACAGTTAGCAATGGCTGTTGACGTAAATTGAAGCTTGTGTATTGGCTCTCTAATTAGTAACGTATTTTTATTGTTTTGTATTTATTAACATTAAATATTATTGCGATTCCGACTGTACAAAGTACACCATTTGTGTAATATGGTTAGTATATCTATAACTATACTTCACATGTATGTTTAAGTTTAAATTGTATATAGTTGTTAATTTATAACATTCAATACTTTCAATATACATTAGGCTGTACAGTAGCTTTGTGTGAAGTTAACGGTTCGCAAGTTTCCATAATCAATAATTCGATCTACATGTATCGCATGTTGTCTCCTGATAAAATTCATATCACAGATAATGCTTTCAAAATTATCGCTTAAAGGTACCGTGAAAGTTTGCCTTGACTACTTAGTTTCATATATGGTATAGCTAAGTGTATGGGAAAATTAACTAGAAATTAAATCCACAATTTTTTACCATTGAAGATAAGAGTCATTAGTTATAATTGCGAATTACAGTACTTAGCAGTACATAATTATAATAGACAAGCTGAGCCCCGCGGTTATACCCGCGTTTAAAAAATGTAACTTTACGAAGTTACAGATAGCCGAAATATTAAACCTTATACAATTTTAAAATTAAAGCATTATTTAGAGAGGATTGATAGCAACTGACATTAGCGGCAGTAATGATGGCTGCATGCGCGTAGAGCGCGCGCGATTTTTTAGGTTTTATGTTTATATGCGGAACCCTAATTACATTTTCTAAAATAGAAGTAGCCTAAGTTACGTCTTATGACATCAGCTATCCAACAGTGAAAGTCCCATCAAAATCGGTCCAGCGGTTTCAGAGATTACCCAGAACAAACAGACAGAGAGACAGATAGACAGACAGACAGACAGACAAAAATTTTAGTAATTGATGTTTTAGTATCAGTATCATATATACTTCCATATGCATTAGATAAAAAGCTACTATTTTGATATTACAAACAGACAATTCAATTTTATTTATATGTATAGATTAAATACACGATCTGTATGTCTTAAAGTTTATTGGAATATTTTACAATAGTTACATAGCAAACATATTTAATTAATTTTAATGTAATTATTATAATTATAAATAAGTTAGGTGACTATTAAAAATCATAGGTTAAGAAACATGGCTATTAACAAAGGAATCAAAGCGATTGCAGACTTTGTAGCTGAGTTGCAAAGATTGCCTTCGCACACTGAACATGTTACCATATCCGCTCTCGTACCTAACACTTCTTTGCAGCGAGTTGTATCATTGCCTGCCTTTAAAGAACAGCCTCGAATCGTCTTCTTTTTTCCATTGTCTGTAATAATCAAATGAATGTTATAATTTACCTACAACTTGTCGATAATTTTAGATATTGTTATAAGTATTTTATAATATAGAAGTCGCTGGACCAATGAGCTTAAGAGGCTTGGAGGTAGTGGCTGGATAACAGTAGCGGAAGACCGAGCCTTATGGAACACCTTAGGGGAGGCCTATGTGGAATGAAAAAGGTTGACGATATGATGAATATGGAAGTAACGAATGAGCATGCAATCCACCTCACTGTCACTGCCACCCATTGACATCTGTAATCAACCCCAAATAAGATTAGAGTCTTATCTGAGGTTAGCCACATACACTACCGCTGAGGACCAAGTTCTAACGCCTCGAACAAGTATGTCTTCTTTACCACACCCTTCTGACCAAAACACAGCAGCGCATAACACTGCTGTTTTTAGGCAGAAAGAGGTGTAGCGGTGGTGTTTCCGGAGTCAACCTACAATGAGTTCTCCTCCTTTTGTTATTATTTCTAATATTATAATAATGAATTACCGTTATATGTGGCAACTACACATCTTTTATCTGACTTTTGTCCGTTTCTACTTTGTAATGTATTTAACACAGCTCGTCGTTCCCTTGAACTGCGACCTGTTACATCTGCCATCTGAAAGAAATAACGTGACTATATTTTAAAAGTTTAAAACTCTTTGATTACCCAGTAGTATCTTCGCGAGTACTTATTGCCTGCATCAATAGTAATATTTTCATCCCACGATGGGAGTCCTGGCTTGGTTCTCCTGGTTCTTAGTAAACTTTCATTTTTAAGAGTAACATCTGTATTCAAATTTAATTATCACAGGAACACACATGAAAATTCTTATTAAGGTCTTCACATGTCAATTTGTTCTACACTTTCTGTATTGGGAGTTCTGTAAGTCAATGGGATTGTAGATAATAGTTTGAATTGTACTACGTTGAATTCCTACTGTTTCGATGGAGGTGGTCACACCGCCATTCTTGTTTCTGTAGTAACAATGTCTGAACTGTTGTATTCTTCTTTGAAGGTTGTGGTTAGCTACTTAAATAAAATATAGCAACGCACCTGTGACCAATTTGTTTGTTTCTTATCAAAACGCGTTCACTTTACATTGTACATGAGAAAAAGCTCATAAATATCTTTAGGTACAGATACAATAAATAAAAAATACCGGCCGATAATTGTTAGATAGTTAATCAATGAAGCGAGGAAGTTCGTTTGAACAACTATCTTTTTTGAAGCAAGCCATATAGAACTTTGTGCGAATTTAAAACTTCACTTTCTAGATCTGGGCAATTTTAGTGAAAAACAGAAGAAATGCGATTATAAGATTTCTTAAATAACAATATTACTGATTATATTAGAAATATATTTATTTTCATCTGTACAAAAACTAGAAGTGATGGGAAAAATGAGGACATTTGTGTCCTCATTTTTCGCAGGACACTTAAAATGAACAATAAGAACACTTAACATAAAAACAACGCACCAATTTTTAGAACTCAGAAACATTCAATCACGCGTATGAATATAAACAAGTACTACTTTTACGCATATGTCATGTGATAGGTCTACTATACCTTTGATTCGCGAAAATCTATATTTTCGCAAATCTATGTAAATCACGGATACGGCTTTTAGTATTCATACTTATTTGTCATCAGTTGTTGATAATAATGGCAATTACCATAAAGCTAACTAAGGTCGTGCTATAAGGCTAATTAAAGTAAAATGTGGTATAGATTATAATATTTTTTTTCAATGAAAATATGGCAAAACGTTATTTTCAACAACTCTTAGTACCTATTTATTACATTGCGTCTTATTTTTATAATTCATATTTTTTCTTATGCACTACTTCTAATATACATTACTCATGAAATTTATTATTAAATACATTTTAAGTTCCATAAAATAGTTTCAGATTCCATTCTTAGAATATTTGCGTTATTGTTAGTTTATTTTCATACTTGCCTTGACTTCAGGGACAAATGATAGAATTTGTGGATCAATATTGCTTGAGATGAATGAATCGTCAATTCCTGTAGTTGGTGTGTCGATATTGGGACTGTCTGACGAGTTGTCTGTTGTGGAACTATCCGTAGTAGTGTCGTTCGTATCAGCAGCAGAATTGTCTGTAGTGGAACTATCCATCGTAGTATCGTTCGTATCAGCAGCAAAATTGTCTGTAGTAGAAATATCCGTCGTAGAATCGTCTATATCAGTAGTGGAACTATCCGTAGCAAAATCGGTAGTGTTGGAATTGTCTGTAGAAGGATTGTTCACGGTGGAATTTTCCGTGATGGGATTCTCTGTGGTAGGACTATCCGTGGAAGTATTATCTGTACTAGAACTTTCAGTAGAGTAATCATTAGTAGTGGAAGTATTTGTTGTGGGATTATCTATAGTGGAATTTTCCGTAACAGGATCGTCAGAAGTGGAAATGTCTGTGGTGGAGTAGTCAGTAGTAGAACCATATGTTGTAGGAATATTTGTGGTGGTTTTGTCTACGGCGGAACTCTCCGTGGTAGAGTTGTCAGTAACAGAATTATCTGTAGTGGAACTGTTTATGTTAGGGCCATTTGTAGTGGGACTATCTGTACTTGAGTTATCAGTGGCAGGACTTTCTGTAGTAGAACTGTTCATGTTAGGATCGTTTGTAGTGGCAAGATCTGTAGTTAAGTTGTCAGTGGTAGGACTGTCTGTAGTAGAACTGTTGATATTAGGATCATTTGTAGTGGGACTATCAGTTGTTGAGATGTCGGTAGCAGGACTATCTGTGGTAGAACTATTCATATTAGGATTGTCAGAAGTGGGATTATCTGTAGTTGCATTGTCTGTAGTAGGGCTATCTGTCGTGGAACTATTTATGCCAGGATTGTCTGTAGTTGGGCTATCTGTAGTTGAGTTGTCTGTAGCAGGACTATCTGTGGTGGAACTATTTGTATTAGGATTGTCTGTGGCGGG
>MOOZ01001364.1:1056540-1070600 GCA_002930495.1 Cecropterus lyciades | reverse complement strand
TGTAGCGGTGGTACCCCAGTCTATACATTCTCATTGTACCACCTGGCGGTTTAAACTATTTGCACTATAAAACTTATAATTTGCTGTCAATGTTTTTGACATCATTGTTCAATTCTGCCAACTCTATTAGACGCCAATTAATTTCAAATCATCTTTGAATCACAAACATTTTCGGTGGTGACCTAGTTTTATTGTTTGCTTGTTTATTAATAGACGTTTGAACGGCATTGAACACGATTCAGCTATAAATAGTGTGCAAGCGAAGCAACGGTTCTCCGAATGTAAGAGTGCTAAGTATGTACAAGAGGAGAAAAAAAAAAAAATTATTAAAGAAATCCTCTAGGATCCAAGAATTCATACTTTATTTATTTGCCACCAGAGGCGCCTCAAATCTGTAATAACAATAAACAAAAAATAATCCTATAATTTACATAACAGACTCATTCAAGAATAAGTATTCATGTGTCGTAATAAAATAATCTATTTTTTTTAACAAAAAGTAGAAACCGACTTCTATGACTCTATGCCATAATTAATATACCTAAAACCTTCTCATAAATCTGATAAATACTATGCTGAAAATCGCATCAAAATCGGTTCAGCCAAACATAAGATAATAGCGCACAAACTTACATGCATACATACAGGTCAACTTAGGACCTCCTTTTTTTTGTAGTTGGTTTAATTAAACGAATGTGAAGAAACAATTTTTTGGCTGCAAAACTGTTTATTCGGCACTACAGGTCTACAACCACCTTCCCTGGTGGTAGAACGAGAATATTTCGACCGAGGAGGTACCACCACCACACCTATTTCTAGCGTGAAGAAATATTTGCGTTTCGATTGAATTTTGATGATTTGGTTGCCGGCTCACTTTCATATGAGGCGACCATCTTAGTCCTCGGGTGTAGCAACGCATCTGTGATTGACTTCAGATAGAACCCCTGATCTGTATGAAGAATGGCGGCAAAGGCCACTTACCATCAGGTGGACTGCATGCACGTTTGCTACTGCAATCTTATTAAGAAAAAATATTCTGTATAATTTTGATGCATTCTAATGCCATTAGGTGTTAATCCTTTCGTGTCAGTTATTGTAATTATGTACGGAGCAATAATATATTCCTTTTGTAGTTGGTTCGAATATATAATTTAATAAGTAATGAAGCCTTGTCATTATTCAATTGCAAAAGCCGCACTTGGATGCCAGTAAGGCACATTTGTAATTGCATAAAAATACAATGAACAAAGTATTATTACAAGTACAAAATAATGTTTTTTATGAATTTTATGTAATCAATAGTGTACAGTTTCTTTCGTGTTATTTTCCTTTAAGATTTGAGATACTGACACCTAAAATCTTGAAGAAAAAGAACATGAAAAAAATGTATATTTGTGATTTACAATAATTTAATGTAGAATTATACGAACATACTTATCTAAGTGTTTAGCATACGTATAGAATCTATCGTCTATTGAAATGGATTAATAATTATGTTCAATTTCGCTATCTTGCGTTTTTCAATTGAAAGTCAATACGTATTTAAAAGTACCTACTTGTAATACTCATACGTGTGTACTTATGTCAATTTTAGTTGGTTGAGTGCTCAGTCTATGGTTCATTTGAAGTAGGTCCTTCTTCTTGGAAGTACTTTGGTTGAACGACTTAAATATTATTTAATTAGCAGAAGATGTAACAATAATTGCGATACGACTTTTGGCTTTCAGTTTCAAATATACAAAAAGATCATACAAAAATATTTCGCGTAATATTAGGTCTATGAAATTGCCGTTCTGCGGTACTGGCCATTTCAAATCAATATATTTCTTTTGGTTGATAATTCCAATTTCAATTTAATTTTATTTTAAAAACATGGATTTTTTTTTCTAAAATCGTAATTTGTTTAATAGTTAGTGTTTTGTTTTCATCGCATTCGAACATTTTTCGTCATCATGGATACGTTAAAAATTCGAGTAATTATGGAGTATGAGTACCGTCGTGGCAACAAAGCGGCACAAGCGGTCCCAACATCAACGACGTATACGGAGCGAACAATACAAACGAACGCACCACTCGTTATTCGTTTGCCCGCTTCCGTTCTGGACATTTTGACCTGAAAAATTAACCCTGTGGTCGTCCGAAAACTTAAGTCAACAATGACGAATTAAAGGCGATTGTGGAAGCTGGTGATACTCAATCTACGGTTGAATTAGCAGCCGCTATCGACGTTAGCATCAAAACAATATTGGTCCATTTGCGTCAAATGGGCAAGGTATAAAAGCTTGATAAATGGGTACCCCACGAACTTAATGATCGCCAGCGCGAAAGAATTCTGAACCGTATTGTTACTTGTGATGAGAAATGGATCCTGTTCGACAATCGTAAGCGCTCAGCAAGTTGGTTGGACCCTGGTTCAGCACCCAAAAAATGCCCTAAACGAAAACTTACCTCTAGAAAAGTGATGTTCACTGTTTGGTGGTCTAACGCGGGTGTGATTCATCACAGATTTTTACCAAACGGGATGAGAATTACTGCAGATGTGTACTGTGAAGAACTGAACATAATGATGGAGAAGCTCGCACGTCTCCAACCAGCTTTAGTCAATCGTTCGATTCCACTGCTCCTGCACGACAACACGCGACCTCATACTGTACAGCAGACGGTCTCCAAGCTACAAGAGCTGAGATTGGAAGTTCTCCGTCATCCGCTGTACTCACCAGACCTTGCGCCTATAGACTTCTACTTTTTCCAGAATTTGGATAATTTCTTGGCGTGAAAAAAATTCAATACCTAAGAAGAATTTGTTGCCTCCCGTCCAGCGGATTTCTTCAAGAAGAGCATCAATGAGCTAACAATGCGTTGGGAAAGATGCATTGATTGTATGAGTGATTATTTTGATTAATTGAATTAAAAAATATAGAAAAAATTGCTTCATTTATTTCATGGAACACGGCAATTTCATAGGTAAAGATCTATCATATGCAAAATATTTTTGTATAATAGGTGGCATAATATTTATTATATAAAATATCGTAATAAAATTTCAACGTAAAACTGAATAATTAATCGTGGTATTTTTTTAAAATTGACAAAAATGGGTGTATGAATATAACTAAGCATAAAACTATAATATAGTACTAACAATGGCTCAGTATACTAAAATATTTAACTTTTTATATATCTCTTGGCAACGTTCAGCAGGTATACAAGATTTACGTTTAAACCTATCCAATACTGTACTTTTCAACTCAATTGCCAGAAGCGAGCTGAATGTAAACATAGCTTTCTGGGAATTCTAAACACTCGTAAACTTCTATAAACATTGTGTCGGGATTAGTTAGAATAATATGTTATTTTTAATATACCACGATCAAACTTGTTTACTTTGGAGCTGTATCGTTATTTCGTTTCAAGAGATTTTAAAAGTAGGACTTGGAAGTTGAAATGATACAATTCGTCATGGGTCGGGTGAAGCGGCTCCATAAATAATACCCAATAAAATTATAACCACAAATAATAGTAATAATAGAATAGAGGCGAATTTAATATTTTAATATTAATAAATAGAATCGTAAGTAATATTAACGTGAGTCGGTAAAGTCAAAAAAGTAAAGTCGGAAAAGTCGGAATATTAACCATAAATAATAATCGATCTGCCAATAAACAAACGTATCTGTCAAGCATAATCTAATATAGTGGATGGAATATAAAACACGTAGTCCCTAAAGACCTAAACAACCCCTAGACCGGTATAGTTACGACCAGTCATTCAAATAAAGGCCTACTAAATTATATACGGGACGACTTGCTGTCCGAAAAACAAAATCTCTTTTGTAACAAGATTTACTGTTCTGCACAATATAATTTATAATCCCTTCGTCACGCCTTCGGTTTATTTATATGTGTGCACGTAGGTCCAGACGTGTATTGTTTTAAAATATCCATGACTAAATTATGACATATTTTAAATTCGTGTAAGATATTGAATTTAAACAGTTTAATTCTCTAGGTTCAAATGAAAATTTCTTCCATTCTCTTTCTTCCCACTGCTGGGCCCAAAACTCTCTCATTCTGAGATGAGGGTCTCTTCTCAGAATTTTAGTCCCAGAAGTGGGCCAGGCCAGCAGTCTTAGGCCATAATCCAACACACTGGCTAAGTGCAAATTGGTACACTTAACACACCATTAAGCACTCTTTTTTTTAGGGAACTTTCAGGTGTGTAGGTGACCTTACGATGTTTTTCTTTTCCGTAAATTTCTAATACGCATATTATTTTAGAAAAACCAGTGGTTCGTGCCCGGAATTCGAACCTCAGACTTTCGATTGAGACGCCGAGTTTCAATAATTTGGCTATTAGTGATCACTACGAAAACTTGTTTAAGTCTTAAATAATAAACTTTGTAACCTATCCTTACCATAATCTTTCGGAGTGTGAAAATTTTCAACAATTCCATCGCACTTCTACAAACACCTAAACCGTGAAATAAAAAAAGAAGTGAAAATAGACTACTCATATTAAGAGTGGGTGTAGATTGAGTTTGCAGTAATTGGTTAAACACCGGTTAGTCACCTCGTATTACGTGTCACGATAGGAGCAAATTAGATTAATCTACGTAGGTACAGACATTCAGTGACCCTTGCCTAACTACACTATTGTTCTAATAGAAGTTTCACTTACAGAATTTTTATTTGGTTCTAGGAAGACATACATTGGAACGACAGGAACCATAGTCTGGATTAGTGGAATTAACACTTTAAATTTACGAATATTTGAGCCCCGCTATCCGTTTTAACTTCCTATAAATGCAAGATATTCTAATGATAGATGAAATTAAATCTAATGAAAAATGACCACAAACGGTTACTTTCATAACGCGTTAGGCGTTTTGCACACTACGATTTGTTACATTTTATATTGTTTCAAACAGATTAAAAACTCAATTTAATGCTGCTTGCATATAATTTAATAGCGGCTGAATCGCGTTTGCATGTTACGAACAGTAACATTAGTAAAATGTCGTTGCGTATTACTCGGCTATGATTATGACCGCTGTTCAACTGAACATAGGTATTTAGAATTATCGGTGACCCTCCAAATTCCACCCGGCATCGGGTACCTTTAAACGTTTCCCCCTCGAAGAATAAAAGAGGCTTCTGTACATAAGACAAATTTTGCAACAATAGCCCAACACTACCAGCATGGACACACAAAGACGAATACAAAACACCCAGAACCAGAACAGAATCAAAACTCATAATTCAGATGTCTGTCTGGCCGGAAATCGAACCCAGAAGCCCCAGTATGATGACCGTTCCGCCACGCTGTCTTAAATAATACTTTCTGAGAAATCATCAAAGCATTAATAGATAAACAGTATTAAGAAGTAAAAAGCTAAATAGTGTGTATTTTAGATTAAACATGAACAAAAGAAAAATAAAGTATGATTGAAAACAAACAGCCAAATGTGACAATAATATATAAATGTCATAGTACTCGAAGAAAAAGGAATTGTATAAGGAAAGTTTCACTCTATATGTATTCTTGCGTCAACGAACAAACAAAGTTATTACAAGTCAAGAGAAAATTTATCGCAGTGTTTTTGTGGTTCGAGTAACTATTGGGATAGGGGCGCTACTGTCTTTAAGGCATTAACACAAGGACGACACAATAAATTATGGTCCTTGTAATTTCAGTGGTCCTCTCTATCAAAATATTTTTATAAGAGCCTGTTTTAAGCCTTCCTGACATTTTCACTCTGTACATTATTAGATAGAACACAACCAGATTCACTAGTTTTTTATTAAGTTATTTAACAGAATTTTATGAAAACTCGTTCGGTACGCTGTTTCTTTTTACGCTGAATTTTATATACCTGCAAACATATAGATAGGTTTATCAATATCATTTAGAATATAATAGAATTCACATCTCTTTCTAGCGTGAAGCAGTTTTTGCTTTTCCTTGGAAGGGTGTGGTTGCCGGCTCACTTATGCATGAGGCGACCATCACAGTCCTTGGGAGTAGCAACGCATCTGTGATCGACTTCAGATAAACCCCTATTCTATATGAAACTGCTTACAGATGCGCATTAATCAGCAGTAATCACTCATCAGGTGGACTGCAAGCTCGTTTGTTATTTCAATCTAATAAAAAAATATAAACTACAATCTTGGCATCTAGTTCATTCTTGCAAGAATATGAGATTCAGAGCTTACGACAAGAATCTTCCAGTTCTATATGTTTACACGAGGAGTACATAAATTCAATAAAGAAAATGTCATGTAACATTTTCACATTCAGTTTCCGATGAGATAAATGGTAAAGTATATGAGTTGATACAGTATTTTCGATCGGATCTCGGGTAAACAAGTTAATAACGCTCGAATGGTATTGAATGCAGCTATGGGAAGACCACGACTCACGTTGCAATTTGCTGTATATATTCCATACTAGCTGTGTCCCACGGTTACAAACAAACATAGCGTGACATTATATAGCCTATATCATTCCTTGATAAATGTACTAATCAACTTGAAAATATTTTTTCAATTCGAAGCAATACTTCCTGAGATTAGCTGAGCAAACAAAAAATCTCTCAGCTTTATAATATAAGTATAGATAAAACGTTTAATGTTTAAACATACATATGTTTTCCTTGCTATTGTTTAAACAAACATTTGTTTTTGTAAAACCGGATCAAAATTATTCTTAAAGGAAATTAAAAAAAATGAAAACTGTTTTGTTTCGTTTAATTTAATCTAATTTCTCTTAGTTTTTACTTTTTATTTCGTTTCGTAAGTATATTCGTCAAAACATCATGAAAGGTTCTTTGAAAATTAAAACGGTAAAATAGGTTAGGTAGCCTCAATAATATGTATTTTAGTAAATCTTTCTATAAGGAATCTGAAAAATTATTATTGTAAAGGCGAGGAACGTGTAAAATGTTATGTTCAATTAAATTGAAATCTGACGACCCACCTGGTGGAGCGGTCACCATACCGGTTTGACACGCAGTGTGTCCCGGGTTCGATCCCTGGCCAGACAGACATCTGGAGGATGAGTTTAGATTTCTGTTCTGGGTCTGGGTGTTAGTGTATTCGTCTTTGTGTGTCCATGGCACCCACGACACAGGAGAAAATCCTATTGTCTGGCTTGAGTGTAGAAAGCGTTTATGTTTACTAATTATTTGTTTATGTTTACTAAAAATTGGTACTATGGAATTGTTTTAATAGGTATAGTCAAGTCAGATAAAATAGTATAAACTTATTTAAATTTTGTCGGTTTCATAATCTGCTTTACGTAAATACTATTTTACGTTACATAAAGTTTTCGACTGTTGACAATGACCACCTAACATTTGGCACACCTGTACTATTTAAGGAAAAATGTAAGGACAAATAAAAGAAACAGTACTTAAACGACGCTATGATGTCACCTCATTCAATATTATATACACGTTTATGTTGGCCTCTAAAAACTAGTTCTGTTCAGTTATACAGTTGTTTGCTTTGTACCTAAGTATACGATTTAATGTACAAAACATTGATAAGTAAGCAAGGATAAGGTGTTTTTATCTCAATATCGTTGTTACGTATTTTTTTATTTAAATGCAAGTCGCATGTACCTATACAGTGTAACTCAACCGCAAAATAGTTTTAGTAATGCATAGTCGATGCTGTATTTCTTATAAGATTGATGTGGCAAACAAGCATGTACTCAACCTGATGATAAGTGGTCACTGCTACCCATGGAAACCTAAAGGAACTTCATATAGGACAAGGGTTTTATTAGAAGTCAATCACAGGTACTTTCCTACTCCCAAGGAGCCGGCAATTTAACTCTGTCACCGTATCGCCAGAACTGCTTCACGCCAGAAATAGGTGTGGTTGTTTAAAAAAATCGGCGACTACTTACCATAGTGTTCATTTGCAATTCTATTCATTGATTCACAAGCACGTTTTATTACCAGTACACAATATCATAAAAACAATGTAATAAAGTAAGACTTTGAGCACCTAGTGCATACATCTTTAACCATGTGTAAATATGATAGTCAATATTTATTTTATATCTTTAGTGTGTAAAGAAGACAAACATATGTTGATTTTAATATGCGAGAACAGTTAAACAGTATGTGTGTAAATTTTGTACTTAATTATTACTAAGCTTACAGTGTACATATATATTTTCGCGATAGATCAATAAATAATCATTACAATTTAAGAACAATAAAGCTATGTTTATTATTTAAAAATAAAAAACAAGCTCTGGAACGTACAATTATTGTTTAAGGACTTACGCCTGGTTTGTTGTACTAATTGAACTATAGAGTGCTGTACACAGTGATGTACGCCCTATTAAATATGCCCTCTTTAGAAAGGCCAAGGTTTTCAGAGCGTGACCTAAAAATAGATGCGAGCGGCAGGTATTCCAATCTATCAGGTTCAAGGTATTGAAATGTTTATCAAATACAGAAAGACTCAGACACTTGTGAATGTTATAAAAAAGCCATCTAAATCTTTGGGCCCTCGGCAATGTAGTACTTACAGACTTTGTACAAGAAAAAATCACCTAATTTATTCAGCAAATATATTTACCAAAGTTATACTTACAAAATATTATATACTCAATATTGTAACGACAAATACTTGTACCATTTTTTATGAAATTTAAGTGGCAAGCATATGCTCTCTACTGTGTAGTTCTTATAAGTGCCGTCCATTGAAACTTGTAATCTATTACATATAAATAAAATTGAAGGGTCTGGTAATATCAAGATAACAACTTTTTACTAAATGCATATAGAAGTATATACGATACTGATAACAAAACATCAATTACTAAATTTTTTGTCTGTCTGTCTGTTTGTTCTTGGTAATCTTTGAAACCGCTGCACCGATTTGGACGGGACTTTCACCATTGTATGGCTTATGTCATAAGGAGTAAATTAAGCTACTTTTGTTTTAGAAAATGTAGTTAGGGTGCCAGACAAAAATTTAAAATCTAGAATCTGCGCCCGCTCTACTCGCACGCAGCCGCCGTCACTGACGCTAATGTAAGTTGCTTAGTCATCAATCCTCTTTGAAACAATGCTATAATGTTAAAATTATATGTATAAGGTCTAAAATTACGGCTATAATTAACTATGTGAAATTACATTTTGTAAACGCGGGCATAACCTAGCTAGCTAGTCAACTCTAAATATGATCGATTCTAACTAAGATTCTGTTATATCAGTGAGCTAAGTAACAACACCTGTACCTATACCTACAAAACGATCTGCAAATTAAATCCAGTCTCAGAACTATCAACACAAACAATAGTGCGATTAGATCAAATTTGTTAGATTTAATGAATCTTATTGCTTTGTGCATAAGGATGTTTGGTTTCGTGTTGACGGTTGTATGATGATCTCATCGCGTCCATTTATACATGTAGGCCATGATCAACGTCACCTTCGACGTACGATGGAAAGGAGCGGAATATTTTACGTTGTGGTACTTACACAATGTAGGTTTGTAAACACATTGAAGAGATGTATACAGAAAAGAGTTTTTGAGATGTATTAACATTTTTTCACATGTAAGTACGATATACAGTACCGTTAGTACGAGTTTATCTTGTTTCCTACAAACAATCATTGTTTATGTTTTTGTCCACACATTGCAAATACTTTGAAATTATGGGTGTAAATATTCTATACGTTTTTAAAAATCCAGTAGTTGACGCTTCAATACCTCGTGTTATTTGACGGTTAACGTTTTTTATTTTAAGTATAAAATAACTGAAGATTGATAAATATTACGATAATCTTGAAATAATAAACATAAGAAAGGTCCTACAGGTATTTTCAATAGTTTTCAAAAGGAAGTTTTCAACAAAAGAAACCATTTATCATTTACTGCATTGATATCTATTAATACATTTTAAAAATACTCGTATATATTTTTATATTTTGTAGCTTTTACATTTTTAACTAATATTTGTTTAAAATAAATTTATAAATATTGTTAACTACTAATATAACTACAATAATATCCATAAATAATATCCAATAATATATCAATTTAAGGATCCATGTAGAGTCCTAGTTCAATGTAGAGTCCTGATCCTATACACAGAATCAATAAGGCTATATCCTAATATATCATAATATAAGAAGTCCTAACTTCTTCTGGGACATTTTAAATAACCTCATTTAATCTGCCAAGGCTACATTAAGCTCATAACTTATGAGCCGGCGATTTGCTGTGTATTGTATTTTTTGCGTACTTTGGCAGCCCTCCAAAATTTAAGTACATTAACATTTTTCTTGCTTAGTTAGTAATAGCGCAGGATAAAAGACCTTGATATACATGATTTATTGGTTTTAAGATACACAGGACATTCAAGCAGCTCTTACACATAAAAAATTTGAACTGAAACAAAAATATCGATGGTTTGCTCTAAAATGTTTAAATGTGGCGAATTGGTTAAATTCCCATAGAATAGGCTTAAATATAGCTACTCGATTTATAACTAATAATAAATGAGAATAAACGCTTAATATGCATACTTTTAAGTACGGATTTTAATAGGAAACTGGCTATTAACGACTATATGAAGGTCTGAAGCTTTCGATACTATTTGAATTGTCATCATATTGACGAAGTTTGTACATTTTCGACTGCGGCGGCATTACTGCAACTTTTCGATTATTCCCTTAAACATAGTATGCATGTATAACGTTGCTGTGGCATTTTTTGAAAGATTTGTTAAAGCAGTTACACTTTTTTATGTGTCCACTTCAGTCCCGAAGATTAGCGTCGTATCTAATATTAATTCCGTCTAGAAGTACTGATCTTTCAAAAATATTAATTTACGGATGTCACTGAACATCTCTATGGTCGCATGTTGCTGTGCTGTATTACGTTTGATGTAGACAATATCTATACAGGTATTATATATATATTTTTTGTATTTAATTAATGACATTGATGTAGATAAGTTCACGCCTAATTGACCAATCCGTTAATTTGGAGTATTATGATTCACGTTTAAATGACGCATTCTCTGCCTAATTACCTTTGCTATTATCCTAGTAGTTCGTATGTAACAGAAAAATAATAATTTGTGAGGTATTTAATTGCATTAGTTTCGTCTGAAGTGTGGGTGTTAAAATATAATTAAAACATTCAAGGTGTTGATAGATAATTAGTGGCTAATTACTTATCGTTTTATTAATAATCGGAAAATTGTATAGTGTTCTAAATTTTCAGAGAGAAACAAAACTCGAGTATTTATTGTGGTTTTAAAATAGTTGCACTTTGATAAATCTTTGACAGGTGTTCAAATATACAAGGTGCTGATACTTCATTATGATGTGACTAATTATTTATTGTTTCATTAAAATCTGAAAGTTATGTTCTAAATTTGCAGGGAAAAACAAATTTCGAGTATTTTTGTGGTTTTAATATCTTCACGCTTTCTTGTTGCTTTTCATTCGTTTTCTGTAATGTTTGAGCAAAATACATAATCTGCCGTTTTGTATTTTAACCTTTATTGCATAGAGTTACATCTATTTACTTTTACTCAATGCACTTGGCTTAGCAAGAACCCGTTTAAAAATGATACCCGGATGTAATGAATTGCAAAGAAGAACAGATCCGTCTTAAGATTAATTTCCAAGGAGACAGTTTCCGAGTAAAGTCGGTAATGCATTTTAAAATTCTAGGACAGAGCGCGCTGAACTTTTGCAACATAATCACATATTTCTTGTCAAGTTTTGGAGAAACGAGTTGGTAGTACAGGTAAGAATGCGCATATTAATAACTGCATCTCCATAGTATAAATATACTTCATTTATATGAATACATACAAAATAAATAGAGTAAAACTATATTGGACGTAAATTAACAAACGATATGCTAAAGGAAATAAATATAAATAAAGATTAAAAGAAATGTATATGTATATTTGAATAAGTATCAAAAAACTAAACTAATCTTGCAAATTCCAGTTCAATTAAAAAACTAATCTTCACAGAGACTTAGACTTATTAAAAAATACCGATTTTCGAAAAGCGATTTAATTTATGAACAACCATAAATTATGTTGCTTTTGGATTGAACTTTGGTTTAAAATACCATTCGATAAATAGATATAAATATAAATTCATTCAGCTTAAAATGTAACTTATAAATAGGTACGCAACATAGTATTTTGAAAATCATCTGCCATTTGAGCGTTATTAACTATACATATTTTATCACTTATGTACCTATTACAACAGGTAATTTTAGTAAATAACAATCTATCATGGATCTAATCACGTTTGCAGGTAATATTATTTATAATGAGTTTCTATGAGATCATGTTCATGGTCAAGGTTTTTTACCTAGTAAGAAGGTACCTGCTACGTAGCTACTAGCATATATAGGACGTAAAAGTATAGATTATAGTACTTTAGTATCCTTCAATTTTTTATTTTGGTTTTCTATAAAATTATATCTAGCTTCTTTGTTATTCACCTAAATATTTTTATCATACATGTTTGTTACTGTAAAAGCCCATATGATAAATGCTTATCTACCGGTAAAATCAACGTTAACAACAAATTAATTATATTATTAAAAACTGTGCCCGGCTCTCTAAGTTTTATATATTTTTTTTGTTCAAAGAAAATTTTCCCAACGAATGTTTGTATATTTAAATATATATTTCTGTAACAACATTAATACAATTTGTTGGGGTTGACATAAGGTTTCAACCCGCAGGGTGCGACCGCCGAAAGGGTCGTAATATGATGAGCAGGTCGCCAGAGTTCGCGAAAAATGACTACATAAGATACTTTATGTTGAACTAGCTGACCTGGCGAACTTCGTACCGCCATATTTATTTGAGGGTTCCGGCCAAGTGCGAGTCGGACTGTCGCACGAACCATTATCTATTAAAAACGTCAATATATGACTTTAGTTGTATAGAACCCACATTAAATATTTAATTTATTCTGTTTTTAGTAATTGTTGTTATAGCGGCAAGAAATACATCATCTGTGAATCTGTGAAATCTTAACTGTCTTACTATCACGTTACATGAGATATAGCCCGGTGACCAACAGACGGACAGTGGAGTCATAGTAATAGGGTCTTGTTTTTACTCTTTGCTGGCTGACTAACTGTACGTTATTTTATCACATTTACTCACATTTCATATGATGAGGTTTAAATAAATCTAATTTTAAGATATCTTTTTCTTTTAATTTTATTATATAAAAACTTTGTCCTGACAATAACAAACACAACAAAAAAAAATTTTTCAATTCGACCCAGCCGATCGAAAGTTATGAGCGTACATATATTTCTGCGATTCATCTTTATTTATATAGATATAATATCAAAACGTGACATTCCAATTAGTAACCCAAAGTGAAGTAAAATCTACCTTATTCCCTTTTTTACCCTTTTATGGTTTTTAGTTTATTGTCTTTTAAAGACAGACATTAGTAACGGTGCTATCTTTGCATCTAATGATAAGTTATGGTCATAAATTATTACTTTGGACCAGTGTAGTTTTAGCATACCTTTGCGAACACTTCTATTTAGACGTGTGGGTTTAAAAATATTCCAAAACAACAGAAAAAATTGTACCTTACAGAATCTTCCCTAACGAACAACCATAAACCCCGACCATAAGTAATACATATCATGTATTGTTATTTTAAAGGTGATAGAATCCCTTTCTGCCTTTTAATAGCAGTGTTATGCGATAATGTATTCTGGTTTGAAGGGTTTAGACAAGAAGTAACAGTACTATGAGAGATCTTAGACAGAAATCTTAAAATTATCTGGAGTCGATTACAAATATCCATGGGCGCCAGTGGGTACTTACACAACGAATGCATGTTCGCTTTCTACCTCGATATTACCAGAAATGAGTTGCCCCTGAGAACAAGGATTAAACGATTTATTTTATAAACATAAACATAAACACTTTTTACACTCATAGCCCCACAGTAGGATTTTCTCCTGTGTCGTGGGTGCCATGGACACACAAAGACGAATACACAAACACCCAGACC
>MOOZ01001364.1:1040405-1051766 GCA_002930495.1 Cecropterus lyciades | reverse complement strand
TAAAAAGTCACAAAAAATCGAATCAGCCGTACTCAGATTTGTGCGTACAGATCGGCAAAATTTAAACCGGATTTTATTTGATGATATTTAGTAGATAAATATATTAAATTAACATTTAGATACTAATTATCTATAGACGCAATGTCATCGAATGGAAACATGCAAATGAGTTGTACAACATCTTAAAATCATAAACATTTATTCCTAAATATGTTTACTTCACAGTTTGCAGCCAACAGGTACATAGATTCAATTATGTTCGCTTCTAGTGCATTCACATACGAGTTCGTTTATCGCATTAGTGTGGGCTTGCGACGAGTTCAGTGGATTGTTTGACCTAATTGGATTTATAAAGTTCACAACGGTTATTCCAGGAAGCTTGTACGCAGCAGGATATTTGTGAAGCCTTACTGACAACGCAGAAAGGAATGTAGTTAGCAAATTAACGGAGAGTGACATGTTTTGTAGCAATAATAATATATTTTGTTTTGACAAATGTCTTTGTTGTGTTAAGATTAAATATTTGTTATGCTAACTTATACTTCATTCCATACGAGGTTCGGCCTTCCAGCAGGAAGACATTTTAAACCGACTTCAAGAAAGGAGGATTATACTAAATATAATTATATTTTCTAATGATTATTTCGTTGTTAAAAAAACAAATATAAGTAACCGATTTGGATAATTGTTTCCTAACGATGTATTCTAACATCACATGGATGCTCGTATACTAGCCATGAGTTTGTGTATGTGTCCAGTGTATTCTGTGGAATACATAAGGTTAAACAGCCCATTATTTCTAGTATTATACGTATTATAACGATTTGGCTCAAATCCGATAATAGGTATACTCGAACACATACATTAATGTTTTTCATTTTTTTTCAATATCATAATAAAACCTAATCATATTATTGAGAATGAGTTATATACTTTTGTTTATATTTCAAAATATTTCCAATACTTAAAATGAAATGTAAAATAATAAAGTGATTCTATTCCGAATACGGTCTTGAATGTTTAATCCACACTCAAACTAACATTTCATCGCCTTGTTATCCAACACTGTCTAATAAACTAGTGCAAATGGAAAGCATAAAGTGAAAATATTCTTCGCGACGTGCCAAAATAGCCTTATATTTTTAGTTTTCAATGAACACTACGCTTATGGAAACCCGATTTTATAAGGATTCACTTATATTTAAGAGAGAACGGTGAATTTTTCGAGTGCAACCTAGAAATCGAGTTTTAAGATTATTTGCCGTCCATAAGACTAGTTTGCGTTACATATTATTCTAATTTAGTTAATAGCATATTATAAGCACTAAGTAATAAATAGTGCCGTATGGTGTCGCTCTAAAATACAGAAGGCACTATCTTCCTTGGATGTTGTAGGAGGCGACTGAGGGACAAAATTGAAGAGATGGACTGTAAAGTTTTCCTGTGTAACATCAACACCTACTGCGGTCACCAACACGCATGCCAGGCGTGGTGATTACAGGCAATCCTCAATTAGGGGGAGGCCTATGTTCAATAATGGACCTTAAAAGGCTGATGAATTGAAGTGATGAATAATTAACCTATTAATATTATATTATAAATGCGAAAGTTTGTATGTATGTGAGTTTGTTACTCTTTCACGCAATAAGTACTGGTCATATTTTGCTGGTACACTGATAGTTTATGACTTAGATTAACACATAGGGTACTCATTACCGTGGTAAATTAGACCAAAACGGGTGGAGCCGCGGGAATAATCTAGTACTTAATAAAATTATTCGAAAAGTCTTTATATTGAACATTGAGCTCATAATTATCATCATGATGTCGGTACTACGCATTGGATTTAAACAATAAAATTGAATTTCTCTTTTCGATTTAACATCGTTCGCTATGTTTGATTTAAAATTGTTTTATAATTCATGCTGCCTAGTGAAATAAATTCAAATTATATATCGTAAATTTTGTTTACTATATAAATAAAATGTGAATTGTTTTCAGTCATTAATTTATCATATAATTTTTGATAACATCGCACGGGTATGACGATTCAATTTATGTCGCTGTTTAAAAACATAATTATCTTTAATTATAACATATTAGATAATATATTTTTTTCCATAAAATATATTTCATTAATTCAAGTAAAAACATAAATAAGCAAACAAACGATATTTTTTTTAACTATACATGATATTATGAATTATAAATTGTATTAAAAACTATTTACATTATTTTTTAACAAAATATTGACCCCCCGCGTGGCTGAGCGGTCACTGTACCGGTCTGACACGCAGTGGGTCCCGGGTTCGATCCCCGGCCAGACAAAAATCTAAATGATGAGTTTAGATTTCTTTTCTGGGTCTGGGTGTTTGTGTATTCGTCTTTGTGTGTCCATGGCACCCACGACACAGGAGAAAATCCTAGTGTGGGGCTATGAGTGTAGAAAGCGTGTTTTTTTGTTTTTTGTTTTTTTTTATTCACACATTTTGACTGGTTTTTACTGACTATCGCAAGAAATATGACATAACCGGTTAACTTCTTCGCCCTTCAACGTTGCTGAATATTTTTCACAACGACACAAAGAGAAAACAAAATAAGCATCTGAAGTGCTCCATGAATACATCTGGATTCGTATTCGGGAACCGCGGGCAGACAGGCGCCTCATTAACGCGCCACCGGATCCCATTATTTTATGCCTTTTGTATACGTATCATATAACGCAGACGGCCTTGGAAAAATGTTTATCGCCGATATGACCTGATGTGTCTAGGGGAGAATAAGACCATCCCGGTCTAGTTTATTACTTAGTAAGAAACTTCTCAGAAGTTAGGGGTGCCATAGGACACTACATAATACATGGTATTATTGTTTTCATTCATATAAATTTATAACTATTAACTAATAATAGATTATTATATAATTTTTAGAATATATATTATTCTCTGCGTTTCTGGAAACTAATCAAACCAAAAGTAGTTTAATAAATGTACATAATTCAATATGTTTATAGTGCATATCTCGTGATAAGTTTAAGTTATTTAAATTGTTATTTAAATTGATCTACTCTATTAGTTATTGCATTTTTAAATTATGATACGTTTTAAAAAACGCGTTCAATCCGCAGGGCACAGCTTGTCGATTGAACATAATAATAGACGATGACTTCATCGATTTTATTAAACGCCCGCCCTTGAAGGATTCTAGAATAATTTGAGTTTTTTTTATGTATGAGATGGAAGTAGCAAACGGGCATGTTCACCTAATGTTAAGCGTTATCTGCCACTCATGGGCCCATCTGTAACCTACCCCAGAAAAAACAAGACTTTTACTTGACGTTTGCTACAAATACGTTGCGTCTCCTGAGAACTAATAGGAATGCCTCAGATAAGTATGCTTCTTAGCACACCCATCGACTCAGAATACAACAACACTTAACACTGGTAGTATTAGGCAGAATTACGTATTTCAGTAGTGTACTCCGAAACCAAACCACACTAGAATGTACCTTTATTTATTTATATTTTATATTTTCATTTTATATAATAGTACAAATAGCTTAAACATGGTCACAACTGTTGTCCAATATTATTAACAAATGAGTTAATAAGAGATTTACGGGAGTTAATGAGAAATAAACCACTATCAAAATATAACACGACTATTTAAAATAACTCTATAGATGTAAAGAAGTAATATGTAAAGCAATGCCATTTACAATAATTTCTTAAGCATCAACACTTACAGTATGATATGAATACTAAATACGTTAAGTGTTACTAGAAAAATAAAGATCTCAATTCCGTCGAAAACATCCACGATGCCACATATTTAAAATTTCATTAATTTCAAACTTTGTTCAGGTTCTCAAAGTCCAAATTTCATTTATTTTGATATCATTTTATTCTGACATATTATTGAAAAATAAATATCTAATTCAAATAATGAAATATAAATTAAATAATACCTGCCTGTACAGCAAAGTCGAAATTAAATAAAAAAAATTATTTTGTATAGGCCAGCGGAGGCACTAAAATTGTTAGTTACAATATTTTTACCCGATTGCGTCAGAAGGAGGGTAATGTTTTTTGAGCGTAAGTATGTATGTATGTTTGTTGTTTAATATGGATGTCCATTTCTTTGGCGCGCGCTACGGCCCAAACGGCTTGACGGATTGTGACGTATGAGATATCATTAGAATCGTCTCATTTTGGAGAGTGACATAGGTGTGACATATGACTATATAATTATTAAAATGGGGCCTGAAAATAGAGAAAAAACGGGGGAGGAGGGACGACTTTTTTACTATTACGACAATGTGGGAATCAAATGAAAGCTACAAAATTGACCAATCTAAAAATATATATATTTTTTAATACTTTTACTTTACCATTTTGTCGAAAAGTCAGATAAGCGTTAAATTTAAAATTTTTTGAACAAACATTTCATTTTAAGCAGTTGGGTTTTTGTTTCTAAGGATATTACTAGTTCCTTACACTACCATAGGATTAGAACTCAGAAGATCCGGCAAGTTTAACAGGTTGGTCTTGTTATTTGTTCTGAATTAATCGATGTATATATTTTGTTATTGTTTTGTTTTTACTTTTTCTTTTTATGCCATCTTGTTGTTTACATGAAAAATAAAAGCTAGCTCGAATATTGTGCCCAAACAAATATGCACGCATAACAAATAAATAAAATTGCCGGTAAAATTACGCTTTTCTTATACACAATAAATATTAACGAAAATTTGAAATGTTACACAACAATTTCAAATTCTTAATTAAACGTATTATTGAATAAAATTCATTGCAAATTAATTTCATGCATGCATGCATACAAAATAATAGCGTATCGAAATGTATTAAAATTCCTAAATAGTAGTTTATATTTTAAATTTACTATTGTCTGTTACTATTTTTAATTTCAACATAAACACTAAATTCTGCCAGAAACTACCTTGAGAATTTTATGAATCTTTTCTGGAAAACGAATATTTTGTAAGAAAATTCTCATACTCACAGTAACTAAAAAACTACTAATTAATAATAATAATGACATACCTACATTAAAGCTCTAGAAATCTACATTCCAATGCGAAAGTTCAAAAACAAAACGATCTATTCAAAAATATTCATACACATTTACAGATAATTTAAAAATAGGATAAACGTACCAATTTCGGCCACGGCCAAGAACACAGCGAATGCGAGAGCTACACTTCGGGCCATTTTGAACTTTTCAAATTTCGGATTTCGAATATATCGTACGGTGTGAACGAGCAAACTCTATCAACGGGTAAGTGCGACTGAGCGGCCCGCCGAAGCGACGCCGGACACCGCTCACGCGTAGGGTGCCCGCTTCCCACCACCGTGTGGGGATACTTTGATTACCTCATTTTAATTAAAAAATGCGTATTCTCAAGCTTATCTACCAAAACACTGTAAGAGAAATTCAAATAACTTGTGTACAATTTGTAGGATAACACGAAGGTTTATACCACTTGATATGTAGAATAGTTTCCAAAATGTGTCCTAAATCTCCACAAATTGAATTTCTATTCTTCATTCTACATTGCTGATTTTTTGTAAAATATTTTCTTCTGTGTAATATGTGTTGGTGATGTCTATATATTTGCGCTCATAGTGAGATTGATGTACCTACGTTAAATGATTAAACTGTTTATAATCTAGTCAAATAAAAGGACGCTTCCTTATTATTCAAAAAGGCAACGTCTTTGTGATGTGCTGTATATTAAAATTTCGACATTGGTAACAAAATTTAGGCATTGGTAACAGATGTCCCAAGACAATAGCAATATGAATATGACATTGGATGAACAGAATATTTAAGAATAACTTACTCAAAAAGTCTATGTAATTTTCATGAGCGTATTCGATTATTATCTAAACTTCTTTTTATGAATATCTATTTGAATACTGCAGCTTACATAATCGGTGGAAAAGTACACGTCTCGAGTGTATTTATATAGAGCGATATGTTTAAGACAGAACTAGCTCTTCATGCATTAAACCAATTAATATTAATATTTGGTCTTGAGTAGCATCACTTTCTTTGTTTAATAGCATGTCGTAGAAGACGACTAAGGGAAATTCAGGAGAAGCACAGAAGCGTTTTTTGTGTAACGGTAACACCCACTGCAGTCACCAATATTAGTGACTACGGCATACTGACAATATCCCCTGTTAGGGGAGCAATGTTAGGTTATGTTATTTCCCCTGTTATGTTCGGCAGTGGATCTGGAAAGGCTGATGGATGGATGGAATATTATTATATAGTAAAATTTTAAGATTATAATATAAAATGCTTAATTTAAAACTACACAAAAGTTTATACAATATTTCGATATGTTATTATAGTCCTCACATACAAAAACTTAAGACTATTTTTAAATTTTCTTTTTTATGTCAGATGGTTGTACGTATATATGTACGTATGTGCTACAAATATTGGGTCACCCTAATATCGTCCTACGCAATGGGTGTTAGTCCTATTTTTCTTCCAATAACCTTAATAAATACTTACATTTCAAAATCTTTTCAATTATGTACTCAGTAAAATGTCATGAATATCATTACCGTAGGACATTACGCATACATAAAAAATGACCACTAATTGTTAGCTTTTTACGATTATTTCATACGTAACGAATAGACAACCTCTTTTCTTTGAGAAATCGGTTAAGAATACCGTTATATTTCTTCTTAATAAAATGAATATCAATATATCTCTACATTTAGTGGTTGAATCGAATTAATCGGGAATTTCACAAAAAGATATATCGAAGTACTTCTTAGAAGATAAATATATTAATGATGTTTAGTTCAATAATAATAAGAATTTTGATAAAGAAATTACGTTTATTTTAATCGCAAAATCGTAATTTGGGTTATTTTCCAATTGTCTTAGCGTCTACTTACATATTCCGTACCCTCCCACATAACAACGACAAAAATGGGCAAACAGTTATTTTGTAAACAGCATTGTTGCAGCTTTTTGTAGCTTTGTTGTGGTAACCACAAAAAAAATCCTGCGATAGAGTGATAGGCCTTGCATGTGTAGCATAGTAGTTGCGTTGTGGTTGCCGTCCGTACCGTCCAAACTGTTGATTTGAAATGTAAAATGTGATACGTGTAAATAAAAATATGTATCTATACTAATATTATAAAGCTGAAGAGTTTGTTTGTTTGTTTGAACGCGCTAATCTCAGGAACTACTGGTCCGATTTGAAAAATTCTTTCGGTATAAGATAGCCCATTTATCGATGAAGGCTATAGGCTATATATCATTACGCTAAGACCAACAGGAGCGGAGCACCAATGAAGAATGTTTCAAAAGCGGGAGTTTTTTTCTAATGAGAGCTTCCGCTGCATGCGCTGCGTTTTTCTTTATATGGCAAAACAACGTTTGCCGGGTCAGCTAGTTTTCATATAAACTTGCACCCGTCCCACGCTGTTGTTGTTGTCGTACAGTACAGTATAAAGTATAGTGTCGTTGTGGTACGCGTGATAGGTACAACAGATGGGTCCCTATACTTCCGGAGCCAGAATAGAGCTACTGTGTCCCCTACCTATCGTAAGAGGCGACTAAAAGGAGGCTTTCAGGGTTGCGAGCGGCAAGAATGGAAGCTCAAACCGCTCTGTCGCATACCATCGTTGTAAACACCAGTGGTGTGGTGGGCTCCTACGTCCACCTGTGAGAAGCCCAGTGGAGCTATACGCTCAGAGGGCTCCACTAACGTTCCTTTTGAGATTCCGGAGTTCTTCGCATCGCTGAAGACGGCCACCCTGGTTAGTGGGTAAGAGTCCCACATAATTCGGTGTCGCTCCCTCGGTGCGAAGGGCACCTATTAAAAGTTTCCCCTTCGAAATAAAAAAAAAACTGGGTTAACGTCAATGTCATGCCAAATTATTCTATATTTATCTGTGTTCTTGAAAACTTTTATGCGGGTGATTAGGAAGGCGTTTCTTAAGTTTGCAAGTCGAAGCCCATATGAGAACGAGGTATGAATTAATTAAAAATAAAACTGTTATTTATATCGCTAACTAGTAGACCCGTGCCCACTTCCTAGGGCATTAAAAATGTCGGTGTGTTTCTTAGTACTAAATATTGGGGTTTATTACCCAACTGCCAAAAGGAGGGTTATGTATAATAATATATATAACTATTTGCATGCCAATTTGACGAAACATGTATGCTCTATTATGTAAAATCTTGGTGTAATTTGTTTGGTACCTTTAAAGTGTATATTAAAATTATTATGATTTATTATGTTTATTTTAATTGTTCAATACTTTTTTTACACAATATTGGATGTAGTGTTATTATCTGGCAGCAACATGTATACTTTTACAACCCGACATAAACCAACATATATTATTATATCTGATTATGGGAAAAACATTATTTTTAAAATCAATGCCTCCTCTTGTACCGTACCATTATCTATAAAAAAAACGGCAAAAAAATTACCTTTGATGCACTGGAGCCCCCCTTAAATATTTTTTTGTTTGATTTCATTATTTTTTTTGAAAATGAATATAGAACTAAATACATATAATGCGAATATTACAAGCGTCTACCTTTTTCCGTTTTTAATATCGAGCCTAAATTACCCACTCCCTTAATTATTTATTTTGTTATGCTTTTAGTATATGTTGTTATAGTGGTAACTGAAATACATCATCTGTGGAAATTTCAATTGTCTGCCTATCACTGTTCATGAGATACAGCTTGGTGATAGACGAACCGACGAACAACGGAGTCTTAGTACTAGGGTCCGGTTTTTACCTTTTGGGTACGGAACCCTAAAAGCATCTAACAGAAATACCATATAGCAGATTACGACATGGTCGCGGTTACATACATATACTATATACCTACCTATATACCTAGTAGTTTAGGAGTCCATAGGAGACTAACAACGTGACCCGTAATTTATATAAGATAAAAGCTATCTCTCGAGTTGGATCAAACTGCACACAGTGTGCAAATTTCATTGAAATCGGTTCAGTAGTTTAAGAATCTTTAGCGGACAAACACCGTGATACGTAATTTATGTAAGCTATAAGCTATTCTATCTTTCAAGTTGTATCAAACTGCACACGGTGTGCCAATTTGATTAAAATTGGTTCGGTAGTTTATCGGTAAGAAATTATAAATAATTCGTTGCTTTTTACGTGATGGTGCATGCAATAAATTACTCAATAATATTAAATCAAATCAAATAACATCGCAGATATACTGCTATGCAGCTTATCACCCCTCCTAACCACCGTGGCCGGGTATGATCATCTATTACGGAGACCGGATCAATAGGCAATAATGATTGTTTTTTTCTGTAGCCCGCCTGCTTTATTAATTTTGGAGAAAAACATATTTTACTGACGTATTTTTTTAATTTAGTAGATCACGTGCTTGAATCTCTGTTTTACAGATTTTCCTGTCAATAAAAAATGAAATCACGTAGGTGATTCAACAAGAATTTCCATAACAGGAAAAGTACTGTTTACGTGTGAGATGAATAACATAAGGTACAGTAGTCATAACGCTAACAAAAAAAGTCTTGTGTCATATTAGAAAACAATGGATGTGGTGTCATTGAAAATAATAACGCTTCATTTTAATACTCATTCTCTACGGAGTTCTAAGGGTAATCACCGATACATCATTATTGATTGATCATTTTATGTAACCTAACCGAACCTAACCTTATCAATAAAATAAAAAATAACAATACCACACTGCAGTCGTAATACAAAAACTTCCACGATCTAAACCTAGTCGGAAGTTCGACAAAAAAAGATAAGACTTTAAGCCACTAGTGGGTTTAGAAGGATTACCCAGTATTTATATTTGCATATTTGGATAAGTTATTAAATCTACTAACTTAAAAACATATGTACTTGTGATTTTTGTTTCAAATGTTATACTAAAATTATTAATATCATGAAATTATCCAAACTTTCCAGACCGTTACTTTCGTTACTTGGTATAACACTAAAAGTAATTAAGGTAGATAATATTACTAAGATCTGTAGAACATTGTGTAATACTTACAGTCTAGAGAGGGATTCCATGATAAGATGTGATGAGAGATTAGCCTAGTGGTAAAACCAGTGTTGTTCGACCGGGGAAGTATCACCGCCACACCTATTTCTACCATGAAGCATTTCATGCGTTTCGCTAGAAGGGTGTGGTTGCCGACTCACTTATATACGAGGCGACCATCTATGTCCCCAAAACTAACAACGCATCTATGATTTGCATCAGATAGGACCCCTAATTTATATAAACTCGCTTACAGATGTCCATGCGTAGTAGTAACTACTTACCAGCAGGTGGACCGCATGCTTTAATCTTATAAAAATATACTAAGTATATTACGTACTGATGGTCGTGAATAAGGCTTAATGACAACAATTATTTTGTTATGTGGTGTACCGCAATAGGTAGTTTTTTATTTAATTAGTAAGCAGTATAAGTCATCAAAATAATTAGTTCAGAAAAACCTCATAAATAACTAAGCCAACGATGTAGTGACTGCCATTATCACGTGTTGAGGATCCAGATTCGCCTAACAGAAGCTTACATAAAGTTGTGTATAATATTTTTCTGATAATTTCCCTTATCTTAAAAATCTTGACCTAGAGAACAATTCAAATTGACTTTTATATACTTTTATAGACAATGGGCACCATTGTCATACATCATTCTGCTTAACTCTATCATCTTTTAAATCCATCAAAAGTTTTATCATCTTTAATGTTACTTAACACACATTTATTTGTTTAGTACTTATCTGTGAGTCTGCTAACAATATAAATAGATTGCTTTAAGAGTGTTTTTCTGAGATCTTCTATTATACCTTACGCTGAATAAAATCCTATTTTACATAAATGACGGTACTTTGGCAAACATGCAGCGCCATCAACTGTAATTGTAAGCTTGTTATTTACACCGCGATTGTTAAGAGGTGTCTGCCAACTTTATCGAGCGACCCCATTTTTTGTCTCATATTTTTGCAAGTATTTGAGCTTAACTCATAATTTTCAGTTACCGGAAGGTTTAGTAGGTCGAAATGAATCGGTAAGAATGAGTCTCATTTCCAATGGAAAGTCATGGAAAATTTGTTTCTTTTGTTGTTTTGCACAGATAAGTTTCTTGAAAACAAAGACATCAACACGCAGATTGTGGTTTTGTTATCACTGGCCTGTTTTTGCTATTTTCTCATCATGTCGAAAATATTTAGCTTTTTACTAGGCATTGTAATCATACTATGAAAACTTTTAAATTAAAATATATTTATGTAGTGTCAAGTATATGTATATTACAGGGCCA
>MOOZ01001364.1:999151-1012801 GCA_002930495.1 Cecropterus lyciades | reverse complement strand
GCTTCGATATTGACATTTGAACGGCTTGTTTTGGACGACCAGTATGTTTAGCGTCCCGAATAGATCCAGTCTTCCTGAATTTATAAATTAATCTCTTCACAGTGGACGAAGTTAAAACACTATTCCGACCATATATTGTATGAAATTTTCGAACTGCGGCCGCCAAACTATCATTATTTCTGAAATATTGTTCAAAAATAAAGACTCGTTGTTCTATGGTGTAACGTTAAATTTTACTAACCCTAAACTGTCAGCTGTCAAATAGATTTTTTTTTTGTTGCCAACCCTGCACAAATGGCAACAAATTCAAATATTGCGTTAATTTTGGGACCTATATAAGACTAACCACGTTAAAAATAAATACTTTTTAAATATTATTTCAAAAGGCAATTGTTTTGTTAAATAATACTGCAGGAGTAATAAATTTTATAATCGTTTTACAAAATCATCCAAGATATATGTGTCAATAAATATTTTTCTGAAAATTACTGTTACCATTCCAAATCTTCGGTTTTGAATCATGTAATATAAAGTACATTATTGGCATTTTACCAAAGTTTAAATGGCAGTGTTCTTACTTAACTGCTAATAGATCTCAGTGCTTAAAAATATCTACGAAAGAAAATTGGGACAATTAACCGAAACCTACTTAAGAGGTCAGTTAAGTGCATTATTTTCAAAACCATCTTTCTATAATAAAATATGATGCTAAAAACATAAAAACATGTACGCAGATATATTCGTAGGCGAAGGAAAAAAAAAACATAGTTGTAAGAGTTAGCAAACTTAAGCGGCAATAGGCCACGTCCTTCCAATGTCCTAGAATGGAGACGGTGTCTGGGAAAAAGAGGTACAGATGTTCCCCCGACCAGGGGGGCTGATGAGCTGAAGATGACGATGGATAACCATTGGATTCAGACATCTATACAGATTTACAATCGTTTCAATGGTTTGCAAGGTCGTATCGGCAATTATTATCCCAGCGTGGCAGCCATTTATCTGTTATTCCAGTTTATTTATTTTTAATGAAGGGAAGTTTTTGAGGGGAAATTAGGGTCCAGAGGCCAAAAAATAAAAATTACCCTATACCAACATTACAACGTATAGAAATTTCCAACTAGTGACGTGCAGTTATATCAAAATAATGATGAAAGTCGACAAATGTCGATGATTTCGTATGTATTGTATGTATGTATTATTACAAATGTATTTAGTGTATCACCAGAAGCCTATAGAAGAAAATCTACGATAAAAACCTTTCTTAATTACTACACTTGTGCAAAAACTAAAATTACAGGAGAATAATTCTTGACAGGAAAAAAGTCCTGAGATAGGGAAATTGAGAATTGAGGCGTGGAAATGAATTGCTAAATTGAGGCGTTGGGAAAAAAAAAATCAATAATTTGGAAATACTGTTAACAGTACTGCTATGATCTATTGTATTCTGATTTGAAGTGTAGGAATTTCTGCCTAATAACAGCAGTGATATGCCCAGCTGTGTTCTGTTATGAAGGGAGCCATACTGCGCCGAGGCGTTCCAGATTAGACGTAGGAGGTAGCAAAGCATCTGTGGCCAACCTCAGGTTGGACTCTGTTCTTACCTGGGGTTGATTACAGATATCAATGGGCGGCAGTTGGCATTAAGTGGAATGCATGATCGTTAAAGAAAAAGAAAGAAAAAAACATATACAATGATAACGACAATTCAGTAATAACTACTTTTAATCAAAAGGATTGCACACTCGTTTGTATAAATTTAATTATTAAGTAACACTTAGTTGGTACTTGTTATAAAATTTTAAGTAACATTCAGAACAAGAACAATAGATTTCTAACAATGCCCGCCGAATGAAATCACTGCCAACTCTAAACAAGTGGTTTACACCTGTTGCTACAACAATGAGTCACTGATAGCTGATAAGATCACCTAGCTAGCAGCACATACCTACTAAGTTATCTTGTGAATAATGTTGTAAAATAAATAAATAGAACCAATAGTCTATTTTTGTTTTGTAGAAGCGAACGATCTTGCTCTCTTGCCGGCAGGTAGTCAATGATATTGGCTGATCAGTCGAGCTACAAATAATTGGTTCGATATATACTCGTGATTTTATAATTTGACAACACTTTTCATGTTGAAATGTAAAGTTAATAAAACGGTTATTTAAATAATATATTTCCCTCTCTACGATTAATCATATCTTCAACTAAAGGATTTTTTTCAAAAACACATCACACACAGTTTTTATCATATAAAATGCCATACTCTAGAACAGTGCTACTACACAACAGGATTTTTCTGGTCCCACTTCTGCTTAGGGAAAGAGGGGGGAGGGGGGTGCGGTTGCATTACACTATAGGTCCATCGTTGTAATTATAAGAATGTTTTTGTAAAGGTTAAGTGTTGTGAGCCTTGTTTGCTACATGACGTCATCAACAGGCCTAGTGTATATAAGGTTTTTCAAATCGTAATGTATTTCAGGGTAATTATTTACGCACAGATAAGCTTTGTAGCGAAATATAGTAAATATAGGGAAGAGCTTACTAAAAGTTATCGGAGTTCGTTATTTTCATACAAAGTTTTTTGCATTTTAAAAGTGGCAATTAGGTAGCAACCGTACATAATGTACCTAGGGTTGCCACTTTTTTCAGCAATTAAAGTATGTTGGTTATATAAGGTATAAAAAGTACGTTTCAAAATATAGTATTTGTATGTTTTTCCTTCATTTTTTGACCCGAGTCAACTTTTAGGTTGGGAGAGTTCAAGTCAAGGTTCAAGTTTGTGAAAAAAGGTAGAATCCAGATAATCTTTCACACCCGTTTCTCTGCAGTTTGACAACCAAAAAAAAACGGACGCCAAATCTTAATATTTTACCATGCCCTAAGTAAAGTGGCTATAGAAACTGTCATAATTTTTTATTTTGTATTATCTGGGATTTAAAAAGATCAAGCTTTTAAAATCTCAGATGATACAAAATAAAGTATAAAGTACACTTACACCAAAAAAAGTACAATACTATATTATAAACTGAGGGTGGCTACCCTACATGTACCGACAGTTTGACTAATGAACGAGCTACGTAACGAGTAATCTAGGGTTGTCGCATGTTCTCATTCTATTGATTGTATTATCAGCTCTCAGTCACCGGTTGAGTACAGGCCTCCAAAGAGAATGTATTGGCATTTACTGTCATTATTGGCAAATTCACGTGCCTACAGGTTAATATACTATTATTATAGCACATTTACTGTCAGCCGACATATTAAATACCTACGTGTAACACAGTTATAGACTAATGGCTGGAATTCGCCCTCTCAATCGGGGGTCCCAGATTAGAATTCCAGGCACACTCCACTTTTTTTTTAAAACAAATGGACGTGTTAATTAATTATCACTACGATACATTACGATGAAGGAAAATACACGATGTTTTCCTTGGAAATTCATGCCCGAGATTTCTTTGAAAAAAATCTCAAAGGCGTGTGAAGGTGACATTCGCAACGGGATAGCGCAGTGGACTATTGCTTCAAACTCTCTCATTCTGACAAAAGGCCCGTGCCCAGCAATGTGACAACAATAATTTGAGAACGAAGAAAAAGATGACAATATTGGTTATACTGTCATCTTTTTCTTCGCTTTGAACACGTATGGAAGTTTGGAAAAACTGCCTCGTTAAAACACAACCCTACACAGCAGCTGAAAGCCGCTATCGCTCCATCGAAAAACCCGTACACCTTGACTAACTAATGTGCAGACTATTTTTATTTTGACCCCTCATGCTTTCTCGAAACCTTTTTTAATTTGTAGGCATAATAAAATTCTAACTTACATACACAGTACCTTTTGTATTACGGAAATGGGAAACAGGCACGCGTGTACCAATACGTTGAATGTTTACTTCCACGCATGAAAATAATCTAATAGAAGTACAAAAAATCCTGATTACAGACAATTTTTTACAAATTGATTGTTCTACATGATTTAAGACTAATATTATCGTGGAATTGATACATTTTAATATGTCACGGGTACTCACGATATGCGGTTTTTGAATTGATTTTTTTTTCCCATATTTCGACCCAGTTAGATGGTCGTGGATCGATACAGTTTCGCCGTGACCACGATACATGTAACTGGGTCGAAATATCGGACAAAACAAATTCAAAAACCACATATCGTGAGTACCCGTAACATATTAAAATTGTTTCTTCGTTTGTTGGTTGTTCCGCGACTGCTCAGTGACCGCTGTTTTACGCACTGCCGATATGGTTGGGTCTCTGTTATAGTGTTATGAAGTTTATACAGTAAGTACTTCTTAATATATATGTGAGTGTCCTCTTATTTCCGAAAAGCAATACCATCTTTTCTTTATGAAAGGGGCAAAAAGTATTCTCTTTCAAAACCTCTGATGTATTGGCGACTCCTCTGATGTTGCAAATATACATTATCGACGGTAACCGGTACTGGTTACTGGAACCTACTGTCCATAACGTAGCCCGTCTGCCTTATCGTTAGGTACAAATAAAAAAAAAAACTAAATTAAGTAGTAAGAAGGGCATTTCGGCAGTTAATTTGTTTTACTCTCAAGGCTACTTGATTTGTTGTATTTACTAATGTAAAATATTGCTGAGTAACCAGGCGAAGAGAATTAAACCAACTACAAAAATCTCGTGACCTAATAAGACGCTCAAATTAACATCGTATCCAGTAATCAATTCAAAGCTTTAGATAGTGAGGAAACATAAACATTTGGAGCTAAGCACTTAAACATGCGTGCGACACAATTTTATCAATGGAAGAATCATGGGAGGGAACAGGAAAACCGGCGCCGGCGGTCCTATCTAACTGGGTCGATGGTGTTGTTTATAAAATCCACCCCTGTTCGACCTTGTTCCTTAATGCCGCAACACGTCACTAGTAAATGTCAGCCGTTTCAAAAATATTCGCTGTGCTCCGTTCGAGGTTGCTCGGGCAATAAAGAAGGATATAGGGAATTAGTGGGTGCTTTCTATTTATACCGTTTATTAAATATTTACTATCAACTTAATTATCGTATAATAGGTATCGTATAATATTGTATAAATGAGTTTATTATTATATAGTATCTAACAGGTTAATTCAACACAGTTCACTAGGTGGTAAGGTGTCAGTGCCGCCTATAGACGTAAGTAGTTCTGTCTCTGTAGTTCCGGGATTAGAATAGGGCTACGGTATCCCCTGCCTATCGTAAGAGGCGACCAAAAGATGGCTTCCGGGGTTGCGGGCGGCAAGAGTGGGAGATCAAACCGTCCAGTCAAGCAACCCCGGGAAGGACGGCGGTAAATGTGGTCGCATACCGTCGTAAGAACCACACGGTGGGGCAATGCGATTAAAGGACTCCGGTTGTGTTCCTTTGGAGATCCCGGAGTCCTCTTCGCAGCGCCGAGAACGGCCACCGGGGGGTTTAAGCGCGGTAAAAATCCCACATAGCCTGGCGTCGCTCCCACGGCGTCGGGTACCTTTTGAAGGTTTCCCCCTCGAAAACAAAAAAAGGACGTCAGTAGTTACTTACCAACCTCCAACAAATTATATGATTGGTCTTATGCCGAAATATTTATATTACAACTTTAACTATTTGTATTCTCAAGTAAATTATAAACATCATAAGTGTTATGTAATATTTTTTAAATCAGAATAATTAAATATAACAAACATCGCAAGAAGATATCAAATAATCGAATTATTTCAAAACGGAGAAAATTACCACGGATTTGTCAATGTGATAGTGAGCCGCTGAAATATTTATGTGGAGTTTTCATTATCAACTATTATAAATGATTAATTAACACTTGGTAAACTTAGGTTATACCTATCATAACAACTACTTAAATTTCAAGTAACTATTAACTATTTTCAATCTTACTTCTTACTTATAAATGCGAAAGATTTTACGAATATATGTATGTGTGTTTGTTACTCTGTCACATAAAAACTATTGGTCGGATTTCGTTTGTTTTAATTGTGTTTGTTACTATTCCGCAAAAACTACTGATTGGATTTGCATAAAATTTGGCACACAGATAGTTTATGACCTAGATTAACAGATAGGAAACTAAAAAGTTTCCTATCTGTTAATGTGATCCAAACCCGCCGAGCCACGGGAAAACCTGACAGCACATGACTTTGAGAAATCAAAAGAGCATACCTAGGATTCACTTCTGATTTACGGGTCTAATATAATTATTATTTATGGTTACATTCATTTATCACAACTTATAAAGTTTCTTAAAATATGAAAGGTACGCTATTAAAAATGATAATGAGATGAGTTGTATCAACTTCCTTCATCCCATTACCGTCTTTCTTGGTCGCAAAACTTTGCACTATAATATCGCATTACGCGTCACCACTAAGCACAAGTTTGCCACAAAGTATCGTAACTGAGAACGTTGAACGAAAACACGAGCATAACCTATTTGTTGTCAATGACAGAGTAAACTAATGGCGATTTCCTGTATAACTTGTGTCAATACAAAATGTAATAAAAATAACAGTCGTACAGAATATGTTCTTCGCTTGCACATATACATATCTGGGTTGAAACCCAAATCCAAATCATTATTAGGACAGAAAGGGTGTTTGAGGCAGTCATTGAGAGTAATATGCAAATGTAGCGGCATTTTAAATTACAATCTTTATTGATACAAATTATAACAAGGAAATATTTGGAAACAATTGTAGAGAAACGTCAATGAACATTAATGGCACTATTTTTGACTCTTTACTGATAATTCGCAATAATGAAATCCGTAGACGAACTAAGTTTACCGACATAGCTCTCAAAATTTAGAAGCTGTTTTGTCTTGAAAAAGACAGCAGGAGACCGTGGATACAGGAGGCATAGGACCTGTTAGAGTAGCGTCAATTAGGGAAAGAAGTTTTTTTTTTACCGCACTAAAACCCCCCCGGTGGTCGTCCTCAGCGCTGCGTGGATGACTCCGGGATCTCCAACGGAACACAACCGGAGTCCTCCGAGCACGATGCCCCTTACAGGGTCTTCCCTGTGAGCGGACGGCATGCCGCCGTCCTTCCCGAGGTTGCTTGGCTGGACGGCTCGAGCTCCCTCTCTTGCCGCCGGCAACCCCGAAAGCCCCCTTTTAGTCGCCTTTTACGACAGGCAGGGCATACCGTAGTCCTATTCTGGTCCCGGAACTACAGGGACAATTAGAAAAGCCCTATGATCAGCAGTGGACCTCAAAAGGCTGATGGATAGAATGGGCTGCGTGTGGTTACAATATAGTTAAATCTCCCTCGAATAGTCGTTCCATTTCTTGACTATAGTGAAGCAAGGTCTTTAAGTCATAAAATTAAATTAAAATTAAAAAAACCCAACGCCAAACCACCAAGTTCGAGCGAGTTACACCTATATTTTAATTTCAAAAATATAACATTTGCTCGTTAGAGTTGTGCTACAACGTCGCGGCCGAAGGGTACCGCTTAACTAAGTCAGACCCTTTATACGATTGACTATCTGCCTAAGCCTGTAATCATATCCATATCCTATCCTTATTTTATTTTAGCTAGGTAGGGATCTAGTCTATATACTTGACTATTTTGACAAAAAACTCATAAAGCATTAAAATAAATATACCTTTATGAACAAAAAAGTAGTTTTAAGCAGTCGGGTTTTCTGTTATAATATTTTTAACAATTTTACTAGTTGAAGTAAAAAACAATGGTGGAATGTCTCTTATAAGTATATGTCCTTTCTTTTTTTCTTTTTTAGAAGGGGAAATTCAAAAGGTATCAGGGTGCAGCGGGAGCGGTAGCATGTGGAATTTTTTTCGCACTAAAACTCCCCAATGGCCGATCTTGGTGCTACGAAGAGGACTCCTGAATCTCCAACGGAACGACACCAGAGTCTTCTGAGCACGAAGCCCCATCGGGCTAAACCCGGGTGAGCGGCTGGGCTCACCTCCACAGTCTGGTCCCCCCCACTATGCGACCTATATCGCCGTCCTTCCCGGTATCGCTTGGCTGGATGGTTCGAGCTCCCACTCTCGACACCCGCAACCCAGGAAGCCCCCTTTTAGTCACCTCTTACGACAGACAGGTCTACGGTATCCGCCCTACTGTAAACCTGGAACTACAAGGACGATAAGTATGTGTCCTGTACTACACCTCTCAGACCAAAACGCAATAGCGGTTAGTACTACGATATGAAGGTGGTGCCCCTGCAGTCGAACCACGATGTGTTCTGACACCAATAAACTTATGTATTTTTTTTTTACCTACTTGCAAAGAATCATGTAAAGTAGTTCATAGATACATTACTACCCTCATAGACTAAAATGAGATAACGCGTAATGACGTTACTTTGTACCAGTGTTTATAAGAATGTGTGTGTTTAGGTATGAGTGTTATGAAGGTCGTGAAAAGAGATGAAGCTATTTTGACGGGGGTCGTAAAAATATAACTTCAACGTTACGTTCCACGTAATAATAGGTACGTTTGTTCGTATGCAAAAAAACTGACGGAGAAATTAACTAATATAAAATGTTGAGTTAATAACTATAGGGTTGTGTAGGAGTGATTATGAACTAAACGAGGAAAAGTACCCTTAGTTTGTTATGAGAAAATAGTGTATTTTGACCAAATTTTGAAATCCTCTGACAAACAGAATTATTATGCATTGTTTGCATAAGGTTAGGTGAAAAAGCAAAAACTTTTTAAATAAGTTTAGACAAGAAAGTTTTTACGACTAGCCTTTTTGTTGCCTAATGTTATGCTCTACAATCTTTAAATGAGTTTCTTACATTTTAAGTGCAAATGACTAAATTACTTTAAGCAATAAAAATAATAATAAGATCCGATAAGATGTTACACAATATTGATAATGAAGTTTTAAAAAATCCTTTTTTTTTCACTACATTACATGACATACTACTACTTTTTATCCATTTAATGGCATTTTATACTTTATTGACCTTATGACTTTAAACTAAACTAAGGATTGTTACCCCATAGAATAGTTATTGTGAACCAAGGATATTAATTTATATTAGTACCCATTTTCATTCCTAGTAGCGACATCTATCGCATCACGAAGTATTATTTGCAATGATGGTGTATGATGCGATTAGTTGTCGATTTGATTTTATCCGTACAACATAGATGGCGTTACATATGTATCATAAAAATCTTAATTATGCATAATATCTTACATGTACATAATCTATTAATTGAAGAACCGCAAACATTAATGGGTATTGCGTGCAGGGCTATATAAGAAATTTGCGTCTACCTATTAATCATGTCTTTTTTTTCACTAAATGATTAAACAGTTACCAGGGTGTGCCCTACCTTAGGGTGAACGGAGCTACCGTTCCAGGCGCCAAGTTCCAGGATTTCTTTAAGGGCGTTTCAATACTTTTTGTATTTCGTGTTCCTACACGAAATACAAAAACGAAATAATTTTCCTAAATTATTTGAAACTCAACTCGCGCCTCTGGGCGGCACATATGCCCTGGCAGCCTTAATTGAATCTCGCTTCATCCTAGAGCTTGCCTCGGACCGGTGGACTTCGATGAACTTTATGTTAATATGAATCACTCATTCCACCATTGTCTAACATGCACTAGAACAATTCTCAATTAGGTCACCATTAAAAATCTTGGTTCATTTTTCACTATCAAGCGGACCAAAAGTCAAAAGAGGAAATAGTATGTCGATACACACACGCTCGGAGCGAGGTCACGGGGGACAACCTGATTGATCATTTCACCCACTTCCTGCTCCGACGAGGCCAACCTCCATTGTTGAAAAAAGCCGAAAGCTCTAATTACTGCTGTTGATAACATAGGCAATTATGAAACGGACACGAGTGAAACAATGAGGTGAAGATTTTGTTGATTGTACAAGGATAACGGTTTGCATACGACATTAAAGAAGGAGACTATCTAGTAGTTACTTAGATTGTATCTATGATTTCTTCGTTAAATGTTTTGTCAGGTTGTAGGTACATAATTCGATTTAGTGTTTGTTAATAAATACAGTTGCCAACGTTGGACCCTCAATATCGTGTAGAATTCCTACAGGAGAGTCTACAAAATTTTCCTGAACCAACCAACGGTCCGCAGGCCGGTGGTGGTCCGTAGAGGCGCCTTAATTGGTTCGCGAAGTTTTACGTACTGATACTACTATTAATAGGTAGCATTAATAGTAATCGTTAAAAATACTATTTATTGTAGCACTTATATGGACAAGTGCGTAAGAGGCGGATCCCTTTTTTTCGCTAAATTATTAAAGACATTAAGGGAACATCTTTACTGGCCGACTTACTGTTATAGATTGAAAATTATAAAAATGATGACAAATTACTTAAACCAACCAAACGTTAGGCCCTTGATAGCTGCCAATTGGTGGTCCAGAGCAAAACAAAAAAAATGTGTTAAACGGTCCATTATGATAGAGAGGTTAAAAGCCTTTGGTGTAGACTACTATAGAAAGCGTTTATTTTCAAACCTTTCAAATTAACAAATCAATTTGAAATTTGAATATATATTTACACATTTATCTACTTCAAATCATTTATCCTCTGTGTTTTAAAATTGTTTACAAAATAAGAGTATTATATTCTTATCAAAATTGTGAACGAAGTTGTGCCTTTTTGCGCCTATCATTAATATATTATAGATACTACTTATAATTCAATTACCTATTGTCAAACCTAAATGAATTCCATCTTACATTATTATGGAGTAATAGGCCTTTATACCTTGAAGTCCCTTTTACCGTGCTCTAAAATAGATTTATTAAGTGAACGGGAAATACCTCAGAACGCGAGCAGTAGGTGCTATAGAATAGGAATATCGTGGCGGGTCATACGGGTCACGCTTTACTCCTTCAAATGGTGAAGGATTGCTACTATGGTATCTTAGCCTTTGAGTTTAATAGGCACAGCTATTTCAGTACCCTTGCCTAGTACTAGTTTATCTTGTTTCCTCAGAACAATAATTGTTTATGTTTTTGTATATCGTGTATTGTTTCCTTTTTCGGCTATTCTTTGCAATGTATTTTGAAATGATGGCCGAAAACATAAACATAAAATTGTTTAAGAATCGACAAGGAATCAAGGAGTCATTATAAACTTGTACTAAGGGTAGTTGGTTAAGAATGAAAAGAAGAATAATTAATACGATCGTTAATGATTGCGAATTCTTCTTTTTGTAAGTTAAGTGTTTTAGAGAAGTAGATGGCGGATAGGTTTGGATACTTCTACATTCGTAAACGTGGAACTTTTTATTTAAATGATAATCATTGATGTAATATCAATGCGTATGTTACTGCATTTTCACTATTATATAATGCGTTATTATGATAATCGCAACATGGTTGTTGTTTCTTAACTTACGTATTAAATAATAAGGCAGAAAATTAATTAAACATAATATTTTATTACAAAAGCGAAAGTGTGTGAGAATGTATGTGTGTTTGGTGCTCTTTCACAAAAATCTACTGGTCGGATTTCGCTGAAATTTGCCACATAAATAGTTTATGATCTAGATTAACACATGAGATAGTCATTACCATGTAGATATGACCGAAGCGAGCGGGGCCACAGGAATAACATACATAGTATATATAAAGAATCAGCGCCTTCGAAGTCAATTCACGAGCATCCGGCGTGCAAATCATGTTTGCCAGTTAGTTTTGGACTAAAAATAAATCTGCCTTGAAAAAATAAACTTAAATTAGAAAAGAATAAAGGAAAATGCCAATATCGATTTTAACATAGTCATTCTAACAAAAACTATACAAATAATTAATTTGATTTGTTTCGATTAGCTATACTTACGTACGATACGATAGGAAATTTTCCATATGAAGCAGTTTATTGAAAATGTTTTCGTAGTTTTTTTGTAGTGCATTGCGTAATGTTTCGTGAAACTATTAGCTATTAAATGCGACAACATTTAAGACTTAATTTAATGTATGACAAAAGTATTCAAACTTTTTCATACCTGTTTCTAATTATTTATCATTTGGCTCAAGTTATCAGACCTTTTTATGGCTGACCATTAGTTGGACACACTGGTTTCTCTCTATTTGTTGAAGAGTTTAAGGTTATAGAGCCCTTCGTGGCTCAATTTACAAATAACCAGTGTACAAATAAAATAAAATAAAAAAATATTTTTTCCCTCAGACTATATCTATGCGTTAACAGATAGTAGTTTTGGTTCTCAAGGTTTCAAATTGATGTTCAATTTATCTTCCTGAATGTCATATTTGTCCCTTTTAAAAGCTTTTAAAAGCAGTGTTTCATCGCTGGGTTCTGATTTAAAGGTTATATCAAGATTTTCTAACTTTCTACACATCCTCATGTCAACTCGTTTTTGCGGTTGATGTTCCTGAATATCAGAGATTATTCACCATCTGGTGAACCGCCAGAGGAATGCCTCGGCTAAAAAGAATAACACTATTTGCACCCTTCTTGAATTCACAATTCATAGTAATAAACTTAATCTTACTAAGTGGCTTAGTGTTCACTAATTTAGGTCTCCAATTATGCATACAACATTATTAGTAGCGATAATAAATATTATTATTGTTTTAGGTTACTTACAGGCAGTATGAGTGAGTCAATTTCAAGTTATATAAGTTGCAGGCGAAATATATATCTACTTCTACCTAAATGCGGTGACAAATCCATTGCGCCTAAATTAATTAGGCGCAATGGATTTGTCACCGCGCTGTAGGTATTACAGGCTAGTTTGTGCATAGAGAAATCATATTGAATTGGATGGTGAAGTTCTCTGCCATATGAGTTTACGAACACCATGCCTTATAATAAACCTATTATAGTATTTTCTTTATCGTTTTCTATTTATTTTTTGGCTTTTCTATTCTGGAGATGACCAAGGTATCTAATACAGTTATTTTTATATATATAATTGAAATATACGTTGATACGATGCTACTCTCGAAAACTAGGATGGGCTTGATGAAAGATTGTGTGTGGTTGCCGGCACACTTTTTTAAATTAATTTTAACCGTGAAGTAGTTAAAATAGGTGTAACCTCCCAGGTTGAATCATACTCGTTCTACCACCTTGTATGTTGGGAAGTCTTAGCCTTTGGGTCTCTCATATTAGTAGTATATGAGAGAACCTAAGTCGATATACGGGCGGTGTACAATGCTGTTCGGGCCTCGAGGGGTATCCATTATACCGGGACAATTCTCACGGAGATTGAATCCATTCCGGACCCTTAATAGTTATACATAATAATACAGTGTTATATACTATAATATACACTGTTGTGGGTTGTTCAGTCTACCACCTTGAGCATACAGACAAAAGCCTGCCGGTCACCAAAACGTAAAGCCAATTGACAATTATATACACTACCGGTCAAAAGTTTTTGCCCACCCCGTACTCCATTCATTAAATTTCAAAGTAATACACTTTAGCTAATTTTTCTTTCATATTGTCAAGTGAAAGTTAAAACGATGTTTTAGAAACCAAAAATAACAGTGCCCGTTATTTGTTTACTTTATACGACCTGAATGTTTATATTTTGTCGGTGAGTGCGACAAGTTAAAAGTTGCAAGTACCGGCTGATTTGTTTATTATTTTTTAACTGTGAATTATTTCTTCGGTGTTTATGATT